>JH814844.1:88614-113901 GCA_000296255.1 Omphalotus olearius VT 653.13
TTCAAGGTCGCATGGTCGAGAATACTCAGGCCATCGGTGCTTGTTACGGCGAGCATGTTGTCGTCGTCGAGCTTTTCGCGGTTCAACTTCAACCACGGTTACGGCTCATCGGTCCGGCCAGGTCGCGTCTCCCCACGTGATCGTGATATCTAATCTATTATCTAATCAGTAGAGTTCTGAAATTCTCAGCCGACCTCACCGTAATTCCATGTATCAGCGTCTTTCTGCGTTCGAAAGTCTTCCTGTAGAGGTGAGTTGCGATTAAGACTGTTTCTTTTCTCCAAGTACACTCATAAAGCTCTCGTATCAGCTTCTCTACGAAATTCAGCTTTATGCGCTTTCCGATGCGTTACCTAGAACCTCACACCGTGTCTACCATGTCTACAAGGCAACCCCTGCTTCATTCCAGGCGCAATACATCTTTCATCGAACATTTAAACCCATATCAGTCAGTTTCGTCGCAAAGAGTCCCAGCAACAAACAAAGTTCGGACTTTTACACGAAAGTTCTACGCTACCCTCTCTGCTCAATAGAAGTTCTACACTTCATAACAAGATATATGCATGTTGCTTCCGAAGCATATGCCGTGAAGATGGCCCGTGCAGAATTACCTCGACGACTCTTTCGACCTTTGACTGCAAAGAAGGACGGGACAAAATGGACTGACCGCGATCATCCATTACCCTTCCTTCGCCATCTGTACAACAGCACAGACTTTCCTCCCCCCGACACCAATTCTCACTCTGGCTACGCTTTGACAAAAGCCGTCCAAGCAGGATTCGTACCCTTGGTTCAGTTTCTCCTTCACCACGGCGGTTCACCAAAGCACAAAGACAACCTACCCATAAAAGTGGCCATACGACAAAAGAATCTGCAGATGGTCAAGATGTTAATAGAAAGAGCTGATGGGTACGGATCTGAAGCAAATAAGAATACAGTGGGAAGGGGGAAGAAGAGAAAGCTGGAGGATAGGGTTAAAGTTCAACCGGATATGCTGAAAATAGCCGTCAAGTGTAATGCAACGGACATTGTCAATTACTTCAGGATCGAGAAGGGTTGCGTGCCAGATATGCAGACGTTGTACCTGCTTTCTTAGCGCAAGCTATCGACCTCGGCCCTCACCCACTTACCCGAACTCTACCTGTTGGATCCTTGGTCAGGTTTTATACTCCCTCCCCGAGGGGTGCCCGAGAGTCTCGGGCGTTCGCCTTCCTTAGCCTCACGCAGAGAACCTCAGGTTTAATAATAAACAACAGAACTGTTTCTGTGTCTATTCCGCGCGTGTTCCTGCTTCCAACGGCTCTCCCCACAATATGTGACCGTAATCTCGAATGCGATATGTTGAGACGGATGCCCGACGAGGGCATGCAGGAGAGGGATGTGCGAAACGCTCTGTGTCTGTTCTCCAATGCTGACTGGCGTTCACAAATGCTCTGTTGTTTTTGCCACTCAAATCAGTGTTTTGCCCTCACTTTACGGTTTAACGTTTACCCCTTGAGTACTTGAGTAGCCGGGACGCTTCACTACATAGTGGGGTTAAGATTTATTCACCGGTATGAAATGTGCAGAAGCAGGAAGTCGACTGCCCGCTTTCAATTATACAATACATCATCTGAAGTGCACCGTGTGCCCGGATGCAATCATTGGCCGCTGGTAGTTAGAAGTTGAACACATGTATTAGTAGAATGCGGGGGAAGTAATCGAGCGGGCTCATCGGATGTCCAACGATATACATACCATAATCAAATGAAAGCTAGTAATTGCAGGCGGGACAAGCAGGGACAAGCCAGAGAACTCTCCCTGGGAAGCCCGTGCAAGCCCGCCTTCACCGATGCAGTTGAGAAGATCGATCAATAGGACGCATGTGTAACGAAAATTGGCGATTGAATCATGTACATATTTCTAATTTCTATGGACATTGGACATATGTAGCTGCCATCGGGATATGAATCACGATGACTCCATGCTGGCCCCCGGTCTAGCACGATCTCACGCAGACAACATATTGTTGTGCAGTGACAGGATACCCCGGTGAAGGCAAGAAGACGCCGCTCCATCGCTCAGTGTTCAATGTTCAATGTTCAATTCCTTTCTGTACATTCTGTCAAGTACAGTACCGCATGACTCCTGAAATCGCCGTTGGGGCCGCAGGGCAGGCGCGGCGGTAAACTGACATCAAGCTCTCTTGTACAATGCGGAGCATTAGGATATTAGATTTTTCGCAGGTGTGATATCAATCTTGGTAAGTTCACACTAGAATAGATCTAGTAACACCGGATTGCGTTGTCTCACTTTGTTTTGCTGCATACAAAGAGGGATGTTGTACGACAGCTTCGGCACCACATCGTTCCTGTGGAAGGACAGGAGTCAAGAAACCCCGGTGAATAGAGTGACTGAGTGGGTATCTGGCAGGCCGTTAGTCACTGCAAGAGGTAGGATGACTGAGGGTCTTGATATATTGATAAGAGAGACCAGCTCACCGAAGCCAGGGACACGAATCGGAAATTTAGCTCGAACTCAATCGAGGTCTCGGCAACGATGTACGCCTCATTAACAAGACATCTTTTGCAGACAATCTCCTGCGAATAGTTTCTTCAGACACCCCTTCTGCGAAGAAGATGAACTGATGAAACTTATTCAGGTCCATATCGAACTCTGGACCTCCGCCTATCCAGTCCACAGAGAAATCCTCGTCCTCGGACGAACTGGCAAGGACATTTGGAATGTCACCATCGTCCGACTCGTTATCTTTAGTTTCGTCATCATATCGATGACACACGACACCAAGTATTCTTCGCCCCCGCATCGGAATGGTGTCGAAATTCATGTTCAGGTATAATGTACTCTGGAACCTCATATACGGTTCAAGTGAGCTCGACCATCCGTGTCGTTCGTCATCTGATCTCCAATGTTCGAGTGCGGCAGTGTCATGCCATCCGGATATGAGATAAAAGACCGACGCAGAGGAGACATCAGCATAGAGCGTGACTGGATACCCAGAGTGTGAGCTCTGGCGTGTACACAAGCCAGTCAGCAGTTGTGAAAGAGGAGAGGAGTCTAGAGTGTGAGGTGCTCGCAACTCGACAGTAATGAGTTCTGTAAGTGCCATAGCCAAAGTATCAGGAGTTGAGTCACAAAAGGCGCATAACCGTACACTCACCTTATAACCATTCTTGAATGACATTTCGAGGCCGCGTTCTACCAAATCTAGCTGCGGGCCACGCTTCCAAGTTCCGAAGCTTAAAACCGGAAGGGAGACTAGCGCTCGCTTCAGCAGGCAATTGCTCCTTTAGGGCTCATATTCTTGAAGTGAAGTGAATTCTGGCGTGTCTTCTCCCCGCGTGCGCCATTCTTTGTCAGTAGATTTATACACCTTGGGCACATGAAAGGATCATTTCCACAAAAGCAACGCAACGGGTGCATCAATCATATATTATATTTCCTATCCACGCCCTGAGGAATTGTAAAGTAAGCAGTCTGCTCTGAGAATGTCGAGAGTCAAACAACGCACCAAAATGCCATTGGTCCAACCACGTCGCAGGTGAGCTCCTGTTCAAGAAGAAACAGTCCGAAATCTTCCACTTTCGAGTAGCTGCTCTTTCTCTTTTCTGAAGCGTCATCGGTCGTCGTCGAGCATGGTGAGTAAATTATCGGTAGGTGTGACCTAAAAACAATTTGTCATCCCAGTAGCCAGTTCCTTGCATACCATAAATAGTAGTTTTCGTGAACGGGTCCGCGCGAAGCTATACATCCCTCGCTGGTTTGAAGACCGTGTGTCAACTACACGTTATCGACTTGGCGTGAATCATGTATTTTTGCAACCACGGAAGGGCCGTTTGCCTGCGCTCTTACGTCCAAAAACTAGCCACGCTAAGCGTAATCATAAGAGTGTCCAGTAGATAATTTGAGCGAGATCTTCCGTTGAAGAGCGCCTTGGCTAAGAATAGTGCCATTGGAAGCATAGTGTGTACCGACGGCCAAGGACGGAAGTCTGAGGGAGCACGGGTGAAAGGATGAAGAAAGGAAATGAATGGATAGAAGGGACGATACTGACATTACAAGGCAGCATACTTGTAATCACCAATATCCTTACTAACGGCTCGAAGTGACATGTTTTTGTGTCGGCAGCTGCATCAGTGCATGACGCGACGCACGAGAATTGAATCTAATGTATTGAACGGTGAATATCCAGACAAGCTAAAGCAAGGGATCGGAGCAATACTTTGGTTCTGGGCCATATTTTTGCCCCGGCTTGGAAGAGAAACAGTGAGCCTCAGTCGCCGAGCGTGTGTCTGAGTATGTCGTCTCCGTCCAAACAGGAAAGACGAGAGACAGGGAAGTAGAGACAAGCCTTTTCATTGCACCATTCATGGCTGATAGCGGGACAGCCGTGTGAGTTCGAGGCTGCAGCGTATACCACGACTTCGGAGATAAAATGGCACAAGTACGGGAAAGGAGGTAAGCAAATCATGAGCCATAGCTTACTCTAGGTGTGCCAATATCAACAAATGGAGGAAATAAATTGGGACTTGAATTTGAAGGGCCTAGATCTTCTCGTGCTATCGAATCGGACCTCCAGAGCAGAGCAGTTCAATTATTGCACTGGAAAAGAAGTATTTTCTGGCGGGCAAGGAGGATTACAGGTGTACTGGACACGACTTTCTAAATGTGATGAAACAACAGGCCTTAACTAAAGCTGTACTGAGTGAAAATGACGAACTCACCTAGAAAGAACTTCCTCCAATACCCTGTGACGTTCACGATAAGGATACGGATTCGAGTTATGTGCTATACCTGTCTTTAACGCTGTTACATCGTTTCCCTTCTTACAGACTGCGCTTGAAGAAATCTGCATAGACCTTCATATCATCATGATGGAAAGGAAGGTCACCATGAGGGACGAATTGCAATATGTATGTAGTTGAAAGGTTGAAGGAGAAAGACGCCAAGCTGACAAATACAATTGTTCACGCATGCCTCTCCTCCACAGCTTGAACCTGGACTCCTACCGACTCCTACACAGCGCATCGTGCATGGTACTGTCTTTGCGAGCAGAGCCGCTGAGCGAATTCAAGTTTTCGAAAATTTTCACTTTATTGCCTCCCACACTGCACTTGTTCCTTGATTTGTGCCTCAAAAGCGTCGTCTGGATGTGCCTGGAGGTGCGAACCTCGATTCAATGAGATATCTTCTGATATCTTCCCCCACGACGGAGCATGAGTAAGTGTTGCTTTACGGTGTTTCATGCTCAATGATATTTGTTATTCAACGCGCTCGTGAGATATAAATACACGCCTGGGTTCGTGCATCATGCTATCGGCCCCGCTATATACGCTGAGGTTGAGTTCATTATAGGGAAAATCTAGTCTGGTGACTTGAAACCATCTGGCGAAGCTGAGAATGCGATCATTCACTATGTATCGTTTCTCTCACCAGTTCCAAGACCACTCGTTCCTTTCACTGGGCTCTAGATGTTCAATGTTCTCCGCTGTCAACGCTTACGCAGCGGACTCAGGCTCAGAACTGGACCATCTGTCACTCTCCGCATGAAAAGAATGCGAATTGTCTAATCGTCTAAACCGTGATTGGTGTTTTTAGCGCTCTTGCCCCCGAATTCCAAGGAGACGAGAAGCTCGTGTCCTCTTTTCCCACTCGAATTGAGGTGAAAACATTCAGTTGTGTTTCGTTCCGACAAGCACACGGACCCCTCACGTAGTGGGATTACCTTCACCTTCTGGCAGGCAGTTAAGTGACAGGAGCCTCTTGGCCAACTCATTTTTCGTGCTAGTCCTTTCGCGCGCAGCTATAACCCTGCTACTGATATTGTAAGGTCAAGCTTCTGACTACGCGCATATATTTGAACTTCTTGCGAAGTTATTTCAGATCGACGACCTAACTTTACGGGTTCTATGTATAGTTCCCTCTGGCTGCATCTCGTCATCTACAATTTATTCGAGTAATGTCGCGCCATCTCGGGACCTGAGACTGCTGCGTTCACGATTGCCAACTTCGCTAAAGTCATTGTCGTGTTCCAGGGAAGGCTGGACTAGCCGTAAAAGCGCACTTTGCTTTTATACCTGCTAACACGTAATTAATGGCTCCGATACCGCGCAGTAAAGCCATTCGTTCCCTTTACCCAGAGGCGTCTGACCCTGTGACCATTTTCTACTAGTAACACATGTCAGGGATGTTCAAAACATCATCAGTTTCGACTATGGCTTCGCTGAAGATCTGACTGTACTCACATGTTCTTTTAGTACGGGCCTCATCGACAAATACTTTTCTCATACGCATGAGACTCCTTTCCTTGTTTGGTGCTTCTTCACTGATGATTGCCGTCACGATACGGCACAGCAAGTCATTTTCTTCTAACCAGATACCGATACCAAACGCCAGGGATTCCAACAATAATCTTCAGTGAACGTATATATAGGCTCACTTTCCCGAGACGACGTCTCGAATTTAGCTCGCCATTTGCCGGGCGCCGCTTGTATTACTTTGGTACAGTAATTTAAAGGCAACGCAACTTCATTATTTTTTGATTCTTGTCTCCCAAGGACCGACCCCCCAGAATCTGGAGATATGGCTGCTAATGTGAGTCTGCATGTTCTTTCTAGAACGCCAAAGTAGAACAATACTCAAATTCACGTCTTTTTTTCTCCTGAGATAGGCCGCGTTTTGGGCTAAGTAAGTTCGTCCCAACTTTGATATGCAGGAAAATGACGTCAATCACAATTTAGCTTCACTCTGCAGTCGTATAATTGCTTCTACGCAATAATGGTGAGCGCCCCGTGAGCCAACGAGAGATGGGTTTTTTATCGAGTACTGAGAAGGTGTGGGACATGCTAATATCTCTGCGGAAAGAGAAGCATCGGTACGTCTATTCGAGTTCTCACAGTTAATGTCGAAGCTCAGCTCAAGCTACTTGCTTCCAGGATCTGGGACCGCAACTGGAGTATAGTTGTTCGTACCTTCACGATTGTTCTTCATGACATGATTCTGAAACCATGAAACAATCCCGCCTATAGAAATGCATATACATATTCAAGTGCGTCCCGCTGCTATAATGCGCTATCTCAGGCCGACACAACCATCACTTGAACATTTGATTCATTGCAGTCGCTATTATGGTGTGAGTTGATCAATGTCACTACTCAAATGTAATTCTTATCGAGATCTTCGGTATACCACAGCTAGCTGCCATGACAATGAATTTGTGGTACGTCGACGTTACTTTGAAACTTGCCATCAACCGTACGAGTCAAAAGGCTTTTGACCACAGCTTTTACAACATCCATGTCTCTCTAGCGCAATGCCAGAAATACGTTCGCGCTGAACCGGGATCTTCAAGTAAGCATATTTATCTTTAATTCGCGCGGTGTTCGTCTAGGTACTTACTCAGGTCCAAATTGGTGTAGTTGCGATGATATTATCATATCAGAGCATTCTCCTTGTTAGGTGTGGTCTCTGCTTTCTGATTTACCTACTATACCGATCGCAATAGGTGTTTTGCTGTATGGGGTCGAGATAAGGCCATTCTCTTTATCGGACTGGCCATGATGATGGCACAGCTCATCATTCAGGCATACGCTACCAGTACAATGGTGAGATGTAGACTTCAGATGTGACAGAATAACATACTAAATTTTGTTTCCAATACCTCACAGTACCCAACGCCATTTCCTTCTATGGCTCCTCCAAACTCTTCGCAATTAACATCACCTCAAAGTAATGATTCAGATGTTATTCCGTGCGGTAGGTGATTTTCATTCCCTTGAGTTCTGTTAGATGCTTGCATTAACCCCGAAATTTGTTAGTGGTCAACGGGGCGAAAGCGTGAGTGCGCGTATGTAAAATGAATTCTTGTTCATATGAACTTGAACACGCTTGTTTCAGGTGGATTGCGACTTATTTCTTATTCCCTGCTTGCACAGATACCGTAAGTCGGCGACTGTTGATTGACTTGTTATTGTCTGATCCCTGATTTCTGCCATCTCGCAGGTCTTAACGGTGCTGACGTTCGCTCGAGTACTATACATTATTCAAAGTACAAAGACTCGGCTAGTGGTGACGTTTATGAAGGAAGGTTTTGCCTTTTGTGTGTTCTAGGCCTCTGAATTCTGTATCATCACCTTTCTAATTCTTCAAGGTACTGTCTAGTTATGGTCGTTTTTGGTGAACCCTTTCACATATCGTCACTTACAAGGATCCTGACCGTATGTTGTCAGTTGCCAATGCGTTCAACGGCATCCTCTATCTCCAAGTTCGTCTCCATGACCTTCATGAATTGCAAGGTCAATTTAACTTACTCACCACCTCTTGCAGAATAATACGGACATATCTACGATTGGCAGTGGATTTGCGATAGTATGTCATATTTTCTACTTCACAATGTCCAAATTGATAACAAACTCTTGATCTTAGATGATGGGCGTAAGTATATACATTACGACATTGTTTTCTCGGAGCTGATTCCAAATTGAAGAATGTCTGTGCCAACCACCTTATACTTAGAAGCCTGAAGATGGTAAAACGTAAGTGTCTGATAGTACATCCACTTTTTGAAATGCGGCTGAGCAATGTACGAAGACCATTATCACATATCGGAGGATCGCCAAATATACCTCTCCACTATCACTAACCTCAATTCTGAGGTGGTCTTTACGACTCGGTTAGACGAAACGGTCTCGAACACGGAATCCTCTGTTAACACCAAGTTCAATCACTCATGGACGCAACACAAGTAAGTGGTCTGTCTCGTAGTAATTTTGCACCTGTTGAGTTTTTGCATTCAGTGAGATTGCATCTGCGGTACGTCACTCCTATTTTCGCATCGCATCTGAGATACTGACTCCGCCAAAGAGCATGACAGTGCCCTAGGACATATACCACGGACAATGTAGATTCCACATTCATATAACACGGCAGTGAATGTAAAGTACAGCGGATTATTCAGGAACATGGCAAGAAATGTATGGTATGGAATGGTAGAGTGCTGTTGTATACTAGCGAATCTTATACCCTCTGTGAAAACAAATACTAATGAGGGTCGGAATGCTTCGTCCTTTCCTACTGGCGAGTATCCTTGTCCTCGCCTTTTTTCGCATCTTGAATCTCATTCGCTAGATCTGATCCATTCACTGACTGATTGATGAGGCCAGCAGAATTGGCACTGCGCTCTTGGGCGGCCGCAACGTTGCCGCGCTGAGCCTTGTTAGACCACATATTCTCAGTTGTACTGAATCCACCTGAGGATGTTGCTGCATATGTACGCGCTTTCTTGATTCAACACGCTTACGCCTTAGAGAACAGGGACTTACTGTCTCCTTCTGTGGGATAATTCTTGGTGCGTTCGTCGATTGAAAGAGTAGGACGACTTAGAGCTATGACAGAAATCGTTCAGACAAGTTCAAGGAGATGTAAATGAAATACTGACAATCATCAACCAACGATTCTTTAAAGCCACTTCGCTCGTATTCGTCGCTCATTCTTGCAATTGAAGACAAAGAGAGGTCGTTTCGCTGTTCAAACAGAGTTGCTTCGAGAGTACTCAGAGTACTTGCGACTTGTTGACTAGTTATATATACGAAATTCGGATCGGTGACGTTTTGTGACGTCAGGAATCACTGAACAGATTTCAAAATATAAAGTCAGAAATATTATTTAAGCTTCAAAGCAGACTGAGTGGCAGGCTAAGTAGTAGCTTAAACTCAAGTCACCGGGGGGAAGGACTTGTGGTTCTCGTCCTACCGGGATTTCGGACCGGTCAGTGCGTTGAACCAAGTACTTTGCCCAGAAGCACACACAGGGGAAAAGATCAGGTTGAGACAAAGTGAGTATTGTATCTCTCGCGAGCATTGTTGTCTGGAAATCCGTAAACGAAAACTGACGCAAGGTTTCTGCAGGGTTTCTATGCCTATGGTGCCTGAGAAGAAATGGTGTCCGATATGGAATTCCTGTAAAAGTTTGGAGTAATATTCCAGTGGCCGTTCCAGCCGAAGCTCCAGTTCTGAGGACTCAGGAAGGAAGGAGGGTATGTGGCGCTCCTGCCAAAGCTGAATCACTCAGATCAGAATTTAAAAATGTTGAGATCACGTGGTTAGTCGAAGACCACGCGAATGTGGAGGGTAGGAGGACTGATGTCTACAGCGGTACCACTATCTCAAGCAAACTCATCTTCGTCTATTGGGTCAGAGAAGACCTCATGGGCGTCTCAATCGCGAAACCCTGTCTCTTTACGACTGTTCAAGGTTCTAGGAACAAATTTCAACGATGAAGCCACGAAGGATGCTCTTGTAACGTTGTCAGAGCTTTACGCCAGCAAGAGCAGCACGAAGGGGAAGGAACCGCGGAGAAATTCTGATGCAAATGACCATGAACATGAGGTCGATGTGGAGGAAGTCAAGCGTGCTACTGCAGAGACAAGTCTTGTCGAGACTGTACCAGGAGAGTCAGCTGTGAAGGCTAGGAAGAATCTCAGACCGGACATGGAGAAGAAGTTGGCGGAAGGAAGCCGTCATTTCTTAAAAGTCCTTGGTGAAGTTGACGTGGTATGTCTCAGCGGTTATTATCTGGATCCACCTCGCCTATCTTTATTAGAAACTAGATGCGTTACAGAAACACCTAGCTGCCATGCATGCGAGCTGTGACGAGGCCGAAAAACAACTTCAGCTAACGAACGAGGGCAGCAGGAGTCTGCTCGAGCGTGCCGGTAATCTCAGAGAGGAGAGGTACGATGGTCTTCTCTGGGTCCCTGAAATTGTGATTGACTGCAAGAAAGACAGGAAGTGGAAATCCAAAAATCTATTCTTTCGTTATTTCTTGCACGGTTTACTCTCAGCGAAGAGGAGTCGGAAGCGATGACTTCCAGAGATGTTCCAGTTGGGAAAAGGTTCTTTCAAGCAATGGACAAGACTGAGCAGATCAGAGAGGACTGTCGAGTTCTTATGGCGGGCGAGGATGGACCCACAAAAGCTGGGTCAGTATTTTCATCGGTTGCCCTGTGCTCCATCATCCATGATCTTCGTTTAGACTGGATATCATGGCTTCAACCTCAACTCATCTTGAACAAGGTTACGAAAAAATATTTCGCTGGTGTTCCTACGAGTTTCTCCAGATAGGGCGCGACTCTCAGTTAGAAGTAAGCTCAATGATGCGTGAAGCCATCTCTCGGCTACGGAAACGACCAGAACTACTAACGTAGGTTTCCTTTGTGTTGATTTGCTTTGCCTTCTTTTCTCATTTTCTCCATTAGCGAAGCTCTCTCATCACTTTCTCAAACTCGTCAAACAACCTTACTTTCATCCTTTCTGACAGCGCTCACTCGTGGCGGTCCGTCTGGTCTACCGCGACCGATAGAACTCCACGCGCATGACCCCATGCGATATATCGGTGATATGCTGGCGTGGGTGCACCAAGCTATCGCTGCTGAACGAGAGTTTTTGGAAAGTCTTTTCGGGATAAAAAGTGACGGTCGTATGGTTGGCAGCGCTCGAATTTTCGATGCAAAGACTAGTGAGGAAGAAGAGTGGATTCGTGAGTTGATGGATCTCGCTGTGGGGAAGCTCTGTGTACCACTCAAGGTTGATATCCCATTCAGTTGTCTCGCGTGTAAAGTTGAAAGCTAATGGTATATGTTTAGGTCCGAGTACAGCAAACTGTGCGGTCACAAGAAAGTAGTATCATGTCATATAAAATCGCAAATTTGCTGCAGTTTTACTTGCTCACGATGCGGAGCACCATTGGGGATGAAGCTCTCTTGACACAGGCATTACAGGAGTACGTTTGAACGCCTCGTTCCTGCGTACATGCATCTTATCAGACATGGCTTTAGGATCACAGATGTGGCTTACAAGTCCTTCTACGACACACTCGAGACGCAATGTCGCGCGTTATCGCGCACAGGCCTGGTACGTTGTGTATCACCAGCCCTTCATCAACTCTTTTAACCTTTCACCTTATCAGGAGCTCGAAGACACCTCTCTAACGGCACCCATTCCCATCTTAGACCATGTCCAAATCCTCCGCGAGATTATGTCGGTCTATCAATCTTCCCTTGGTGACGAGACACTCGAAGAGCAAGTTGCTGAATTCGAGAGGATAGGAGAGATCATGGTCAACCCTGCCGTGGAGATGTGTATCAGTTCAGCAGAGGTGAAGAAGCGAGCAAGGCCGAGTTGGGATATGGAGGTCTATGTATTGAATTGTTTGAGTTACCTTCTGGTATGTTGAACCAGATATACCGAGTCGGCAAGGCCCTAATAGTGTGCGGTTTACAGAGCGTGTTAGAACCATTCAAGTTCACGAGTGGGAAGCAAAAGATGATTCAGGAGGTCATTGACACGAGGGTTCAGTCGTTGACTGATGAACATGTATGTGTCATGTTCTCGTCCGAGAAATGCGTTGGACTGATCCTTTGGTTCTAGTATCGGAATATCTTGGCCGACGCTGGTCTTAGTGAGATTGCTACCATTTGCATGAACCATGATGACTCCGTATGTCTTAATTTCTACTAGCCCCATACTCCTTTTTGCTCACATATTTGGAATCAGGAACCTCTATCTCACATCCCGGCAACACAACCCTCTCAGCTCCAGTTTACCTTACACAATTTCTCAACCTGGCTTTCTGGCCACGAAGTCTTGCATTCCCCCCGACTCTCGCGGCTCACTGTTCAGCGATTGCATACAAGAATCCACCATGCAGCATTGGCGCGCGTTGCTAAGACTTACGAGAAGATATGTCAGCAGGTGAAGAGGAAGGAGAATCGTTATGAGGCGGCGTCGACGCTGTTGGGCACTGAGAGGCCGTTTGGGCAGGTGGGACTGTTGTGGCAGATTTTTGGGCTGGAAGAAGAGGCGCACGAAGTGTCCGAATAAGATGTAGTTTGTGTAATCAAGCAGAGAAATCCATTGAGCAGTGGTTGACATTTATTAATATATCCTATGCATTTCTGTTGATCTGAATCTGCCAACTATCCATTTTGTGAGTCCTCTGTACTGGATTGTAGTGACACCGGTCTAAATAGCCATAAAACACGAATGAGAGGGAGAAGTAGGGAATTATTGCTAAATAGATCGAAAAAAAACATAATCAGACGAGATAAGAAAAGATAGCGCAGGTCGTTAAAAAGGAGCGTGAAGTGAATACAGACTGGTGGCTACACGGGATAGAAGGATGCAAATAAATAAAAAGTGCAGGTAATTATTTGAAGATAAAAGAGATAAAAGGAAGATGATGCAACGAAAAAATGTCCTTCAAGCAAGCCTATTGTTCAGTCTTCTTCGATTTTCTTGTGAAACCTCGTTTGATCGAATTGAAGACTCTCTTGCCTTTCTTCTTCTGCTCTCCATCGCTGGCTAGATTATGGCTACTTGCGAACCTCTCAGACAAATTTGTTTGTATCCGTCTCATAGCCACCCCATTCTCCTCCGCGGCAAAGTCAAATCCACGATCGACAGACACCAGACCAGTAGACATATCTGTTCTACTCGCTGCACGGACATCTATCGAAGCGCGTGGTCGACTTGGAACGCGTTCAATGGTCATGCTACTCCGCGACGATGAAACAGGCTCAGCCATATGCGATGTACGCCTGCGTTGTCTCATCTCGTTCAACCCGATACCCATATGAGATTGTGAGCTATTGGCGAAATCGAAGTATGGGTTTTCCTTGCGAATAGCTCGCACGATATCGATGTCGTCGGGGGCGAAGCTGGCTTTGTAGGCTTTGGCGAGGTACCGAGGAGCAAGTGCAAGGCAGAAGGTGAGGAGTATTCCGAACCAGAAGTAGGCAGAAGCACACAGGAAGTAGTAGAACCCATACAAGTTGGTGACTTCAAATGAAGGTAACAAGGCAGAATATACCAACTGCAATAGCAAGGTGAATAAATGCGCCCCCCGATGGAATCAAAATACTTACGGTAAATGCCCACACTAACGCGATACCAATGAATACAGCGAAAACAAGCCACCATGTCCAGGCTGACGCCGATAAACCTGTGAATATGTCGGCAACCATGACACCGGAAATGGCAGTAACCTGTTTAACGTGACGACATTAGACATTTGGGAAGTACTCGAGATGGAAATTACGTACCGTAGACCATTCAAATTGATCCACGTCGTATCCATCGGTTCGAGCAGACGTGGTTCGATATCCGAACATAATTAAGAAAAAGATAATGACTGACTAAAGAAGGTTCAGATGTGCTCAAACACCGCAAGAATGATGTTGACTCACTTGATAAACGCCGTCTAAGGTGAATAGAAAGAAATCTCGATACGAAAACCAGTAGCGTTGTCGTCCGAAACGATACAGTTGGGGCAGGTCCATGAGCATATGAGAGTCTAATATCAATAGATTAATTGTTTTCTTCGTGAAGAAAGTCCTTTAACAAGTACTCACCTAGTATCCGATCAAACAAACCAACTCCAACCACAGGTGCAATTGTCCACAAAGAATTCCAGAACAGCAGATATGTATAATCGAACGCACTGCGAAGAGATCGTCATTAGATTTCTATCGGGATGGAGAATGGTGAGCGTCTCACAAAGCTGCACTCCAGCCACAATAGATTTGGAACCACCATAAAATCCCTGATGGTACAATATTCTTGTAGAAGAAATTCAAGATCCTGGTGTATGCTTGAGCTTTTTGAACCCTATTAGAATATCACAAAATACGCACATAGTACCATTCCGAGCGTACGACCAATGTCCATGAACAAGTAGGAGTTTCTTTAAGAATCGGAACTGGAAACAAAGCTGATTGAGCATCCTTCTCGTTAACCATCCATTCACTCGACACACCTGAGCAATGGCATAATCTGACGAGTTGACTGCCTGTAGACCCTCTTCACCCGAGATACCTACACCGACATCCGCAGCTTGAATCATGCTGACATCGTTGGCACCATCTCCAATCGCCAAAGTCATCGCTTTCAGGCCGTCCTTCACGAGCTTGACAACAAGAGCCTTCTGCAACGGAGACACTCGGCAACAGATGACACCTTCACATAGGATTCCAAGGCGTAAAAGTAGACGCTTGTTATCCTCGTTTTCGAACGCCTAGAAGACTTTGTCAACCAAAGAACGGAAAAAGACATGCACAAAGTCAAACGTACGTGTAATAGAGCAGCTCCATCTACAACAAGGATGAACCCTCCAGGTCGGTCTCCATTTTCCGCGCCGACGATGGATGATACGCCAGTGCTCATACGACGCAGAGCACGCGAGGATATTGATGATCGAGGTTGAGCTTCGACTTCCTCGCCTGCATGTTCAGGAAAGAACTTCTCAATCGCATTCCGCATCTGCTCGTCTACGGGCCTAGAGCTACCACGGACAATGATAATGTTAGAATCTTGGCCGATTAGGTTCGTACTACGTCCAATAGCTGCAACAGATGTCGTCAGGCCACGAAAGAGAGAAAAAAATATATAGAAAGTTACGCACCAATAGCTGTCTCAAGTTTATCACCAGTCGCGACCCAAATCTTGATACCCGCCTTCTTGAGATCTGCGATGGCTTCCGGTACACCATCCTGTAAACGATCTTCTATCGCGGTGGCTCCTAGCAGACGTAGATCCCGCTCAATCTCATCAGACACAACTTCGATTTGGGCTTCTCGATCTTCCAAAGCCACGGACGCCTCGTGGTACCGGTGACTCCAAGCATCATACTCCTCCTCAGAAATGACTTTAAACGCCAACGTCAACGTTCTCAGGCCCTCATTCGCGAAATCGCTCAAATGACGCTCCGTCTCCGCTTTGAGCTCATCCGCACCAGCCCGCAGCCTCTCGAAGATGACATTATCTGCTCCTTTACTAAGCAAGAATACCCGCCTGTCGTCATCATCCAGTTTCCTCAAAATGACACTCATCCTTTTCCTCGCACTGGTGAAGTCTAGCACATTCAGCAATTCGTACTTCTCCGGCTCGGTGGAAAATGGCGTGTGAAGGGACAGCATCTCTCTGTCGCGTCCTAGAAACACATACCCAACATCGGCAGCAGCTTGTACAAGCGCAGCTTCGTCAGGAGATTGGGCTTTGTACTCGATGGTCCCCGTTACAGGGTCCACTGAAGTGAGGACAGTATGACACAACCCAAGGACGGTGAAAAACCCGTTCAAAGCGCGTGCGTGTGCTGAGTCGTCAATTTTGGGCTCGTCCATAGTGGCTCTCGCTATGTCTTGAGCGAGAACAGCGTCCCTGAATTTGGGTATGATGCTTTTCGTCTTCGGACTGTTTAAACCGACTTTGGTAGAACTAGTTGCATCCGAGTGAATATACCCAGCGGCCACGCGTGCGCGCTCTTTTTCGAGGTCGATGGAATCAGATGGTTTAGGCATCTCGTTGGAAGAGTCATCATCGCCGTCGGCGAGTGCCTCTGGGTCACCTCGGTAAGCTTTGCCTCCTACAGAGCACTGGCGGAAAACCATCGAATTCTGGAAAAGGAACGTGTGAGGAATACTTTACGGGAATGAGATAATGAATACATACTTGCGTGAGGGTTCCAGTCTTGTCCGAGAATATATACTCAATTTGACCAAGATCATCGGAGAGGTTATAACTCCTAGCTTGTGCAGCTTGGCCTGTCTTATCATAGCAAATATCCTTGTCAAAGTAGATGAACGCAGATTGCAACGTCCGGACGACTTCAATGGACAGGTACAGAGAAATGGGCACAATATCCTGGAACCTGTTGTTGACCAAAATTTGTATTAGGAACCACATTATCGGAACAAGACAGCGGAACTCATCATCTCACGTTAATAGAGCAAACGCCCATGTGATGACACCGTTGATACTCGGGTTGTCATCGCTTTGGTTGTCGTCGTATAACCAAGGTGCACCTTCAGGATAAAACACCTTCTCTAGGGATGAGTCGACTATGGCACACACTACGGCCATGACAAAGATTAGCGCCAGGTTCATCAAGCTGCAAAGGATATGTGATAACACAAACGTTCAAGAAGATGATTGGTTGATGGATAAGATGAGATCAGTTGCTCGTGTGATGATGAAGTGTGGGGTAGCGACTTACACCTGAGGGTTCATCTGCCGCTCAACACGGCTACGTTTACTCGGAGTACCACCCGCATTCAACACAATCTTTGTGTCCTCTCCCGTAAACAGAACCACACCAATTACCCACTCTGTATTCCTGAGGACCGTGCCTCGCAGGAGCGTCGTCTGTATGTCTACAGGGGATTGCACAGTACCCATATCCAGGGAAGCATTAAGCCTGTACAGGTTGGTTTCGGGACGATCGCATCGTATGTGAAAAGCATTAGCAGTATTCGCACAGTCAGCCGCAGTGCGTAAGTGCGTCAATGCCGGGACCGCATTTCGAGATTTGAGATTCGTCTCTCCGTCCAAATTCTTCGTCTCCACGAAAGCGACATTCTCTTCGTCTGAGGTAGCGCAGATAAGTACGTCCGCAGGGATAGGCTGGTTCTCAGTGATCTTGACAAAGTCACCAACTCGAAGGTCCTCC
This sequence comes from Omphalotus olearius VT 653.13, assembly GCA_000296255.1. NCBI lineage: Eukaryota > Fungi > Basidiomycota > Agaricomycetes > Agaricales > Omphalotaceae > Omphalotus > Omphalotus olearius. The sequence goes on from JH814844.1 coordinate 106,114, forward strand.
CACATCGTCCTTTTCCAATGGGCGGAGGAAGCGTCATGTCTGCGTAGTGAGAAACGGCGATTCGTCGATTCATCGAACTCGATATCAGAATCCGCTGCATCTGCATGCCCCTCAGGGTGCACCATAGCCCCTTCTACGTCGGGCTTCACCTCTGAGGGGTGAATGGTTTTTTTCTTGCGGTTAGGTATCAGACCTCTGACGAAAGTCTTGCTTTTCCCTTCTATCCCATTTGGATTGGTCCAATCGGCGCCAGCCAAAACTTTCACCTTGCTCTGGTTAACACGTCTATCAGACTGATGCCGCCTAAAGTCCTCGTACGCATCCTTCAGAGCGGTTAGGGCAATGATGATAACGAGCGGTAAGATCACGACTCCAGGTGATATAGTGGAAAATTTTGGGAAGAATTGTAGAATGGCGATAGCCAGAAAATATCTATGAGGACAGGAATGAGTTAGCGCCTTTATCAACAATTGATAGGATAGCATACATGTTGGCGACACGCCTGAACTGCTCGAGCAAATTTCTAGGCACGAAAGTAATGATAGTGTACTTGGACGTTATGACTTGGTTGGTGGAATACATATGTTCGCGCTTGATCCTTCCCTTGTGGTCCACATAATCCTCCGGAAGATTCTCGTTGACAAATACAGTACGAGGTGGCCCTGGTGGTCGCTTTCTAGAGAACAGATCCTCGACGCTAAAGGCGGAGACCTTGTGGAAGAACGCCGTCAAGCGGGTTCTGGCCGTCGCTGCCATCGTGGTCTGTTGAGAAAGAGGGACCAAGTAAAGTTTCCCAGTGTCCTTCAATAGATCATGATGTTACAAGTCTGACCGAAACTTTCCGGCATCAACCTGAGGCTGGGACTAAATTTCTGAATCAGCACAAAACACCCGAGCTGGGCGGTCTATCGTCTGTCATACCTGCTTATCAACTATTATCCCCAACAGGAGACAACATTCGGCGAAGAGATATTGCATATATCAAATTCAGAACCACCATCATGTCGAGGACGTCGGATTGTCGACTCAAGCACAAAGTTGGGTGCTTGTGGTAAAGAAGGAAGGAAGCTCTTTGCAACCGCCGGATGCGTGTTCGAGAATGCCGCCGTTATATTTCCATCGTTACATAGTTTTTACGTCCGTTGTCTCGGAACGTCATAAAACGTGAAAAAGCAATGATGTGTGGGCAGGCAACGCAGGCAACGGCAGGGCAATGGTATAGTACAAATGAATGAAAAATAAAGCTTAAGATTCGCAATATATGTAAGATACACTACACTTTCACCTTCTTGCGAGGCGAAAGAATGACCACTTCAGCATGATTTTGTGTAGGCCAGTGCTCTGCGCTGCATATCGGCAACGACCTTTTGAGCCTCTCCTGTGATGATGTCGGTACACGGCTCTCCTCGTTGTTCTCCATTTCGGAGATTGACCGGGACCGCTTGTGTGGGCGAGCTGGTGTTGTATACACCATCTCAGGTTCCACGGCTGTCCACTCCTCCTCCTTGTCTACTTCATCCCACTCAATCACAGGCTGTTCATCCTCCGATTCGGCACGCAGCACAGCTTTCGACCTCTTGCCCGACCTCGCCGCTTTTCTTTGCTCTTCCCTTTTCTTCTTCTTAATCTTCTTTTCCTGTTTTTCCTTGACTGCATTCACATTCTTCGTGCTGAAATCTTTGACGTGGCAGAGCTCTACGTCCAATCCCGCCCCCACCAGCGTATCGAACCAAAGCTATAATAGTTCAAGAATGAGATCTTCACATTAATCTTGCATCAAAAGAATCCTTACCTTCTGGTTCGGCTGCGCTCGATCACCAGGACCCTTAACTTCGACAAACTTACAGTGTAGTCGCTCGTAATTCCATACGATGAGATCCGGCACCCCGCTAGCTCGCCCAGGGTAATCTTCACAAAACGTTTTGCATATGACCTCGAGCACTTCACCGCCCATGCACTTTGAAAAGGTTTAGAAAATACAGCTGATAATTGGAGGTGAAACTTACTTCAACAATCTCTTCCAAATCCTGCGCAGGACATAATTTCCACTGCACACCTATACACCACGTTTCCTTCGGCCGATGCAACCGATCATGTCGCTGTAGTATTTCCTTGGCGCGACCACTCCTGATTTCCTCTAGCCTCGCATCTATACGTTCTTTTCGAGCATGGTAGAACGAATCTTCTACAAGGTCCAGAGGAGCAATCTGGAACCTAGTCTCGAAAGCCCCGGGAACGTCATCGAAAATAATGTCCCAAAAGAGCAGTGCGAATATGGTTGTAAGAATGCTTGTTTCCGAGTGGAAACTACCAGAGATTTCAGTTCGTAGATATTTTTGGCAGAGATATGGAGGATTTCGTACCCCTTGAAACCCTGATTTTCGTAATACTGAAGCGCCAGGGTCTCGACGTTCACTTCTTCTTTATCTCTTCCTTCCCATATAGACTTCCCTGTCCAAGGCATGCGTACCTGCTCGATATTAAACAACATCAGCGCAATCTCCGGCGGGAGTTAGCGTTCAGAATTCACCTCAGGCACATCAGCGTTATCATCCTTCCCATAACTGTCCTTGTTCACTGGGATAAAGAAATTAGTCAAACGACTTTCCTTTCCCTTCTCCTTCCACCATCCTTGCCCACCTCCAATTACCTTCCCGCTATGATCAAAGGTTCTCATCTTTGGCTCTACTCTGACCCCGAAGATGTAGATCTCGCTTGCCTCAGCCAGCTCTCGCGATATTTGAGAACGCATGTTCTCCGGAATTCTGAGCTTGTTCTCTAGCGCCGTAAGACGTTTGACAAGACCGGGGCGCATGACTATCCATTACAAACAAGTCAGGTCAGTCATGGAAAACGTCAAGGTTGTTCACACACCTAGGTGAGTATCATCATCGTGAAGAGCCTCTATTATGCCTGCCCTCCCCCTAATTAGGCACTCCCGTTTCGCGTCCGGATGGAGTTTGACAAGATGTGTCGTCTGCACAAGCGCGCGTCGTTCATACCATTTCCCCCTCTTTCCCCGACGCCAAAACTTCTGCGATAACAGCGCATTGAGCACCTCTAATTCGCGTTCATATAAATGGAGCTTTCCCATAGCTTCATGCACTTCACTGACGAGACGAGTTAAGACGTAACCTGAGTGCTACACGTCAGGGCCGAGCATCCATGGAATCAGAGAGCACTCACCTTCCTCGAATCTCTCTAATCCGGGTCTCCTTTCATCGGAGATCTGAGTTTGAGGGACTTCCATTTCTTCCTTCTTCCGGTGCACCACCCCTCTCGCTTGTTTCACCGCTAGGCGGACCTGCAACGATGACATCCACATCCCGTAAATGAGCTGGTCGTACAATTTCACCAACTTCTGATACCGGGAAATCTTCTCCGCACTGGCCGACCTGCCGGCCACCTCTATCTCCTCTTCTTCTTCGTGAATGATCGTCGATATGTCGATCACCTCACTTTCCTCCTTGACAATTTCCTCCATCTTTACAATTCCGCCTGAAGCACCGCGGATGCACGAACTTGAAGGGTCAGCCGACATAGGCGGCTTTGATGGCGTTCGTTCAGCCAGGTATCGCGTTGTGCTCCTGCGCGGCGTTACAAACCGGTATGTATGAGCGGTGGCTGGTGTCGCGGTAACTCTTTCTGCTGGCCTTCCCCATCTACCCCTTTCCGTAGGTGCGGGATTTATCAAATCGTCCACGATCTGTTGCAACTCTAAAGCCTTCTCGTACTTCAAGTATTCCTCTCTGCTTCTCCAAATTTCGCTGCGAGCATAGGTGTACGGAGGGTAATCGCGTTTCTTGAAAAACGTCAGAAGGGACGGAAGAAGGAAAGACGGTGGAAGAGAGGTACTGAACGAGCAGAAACATCCTTGAGCTTGCTTTTCGAAGACATTGAGAAAGGACACGTACCTTCTGTAAAAGATTATATCTAACCGACGAACCAATAAATAAAAATCGTAATTCAGTCGGACACAGGAACCTAGGCGACGTTTGTCAGAACACGGGTTGTTGAGAGGATGAGGACATACCGAGCTTCTTGACTGCCAAATGATGTAATCTCTTTTCCTGATTTTGAGGTTCAACGATCAGGAAGTCTAAATTCGTCTGACGCAAGCCTCCTGGTGGAGACGACTTGGCCTTTCCTTTGCCTTTTCCCGAACCAGCGGTCAGTAAGGACTTGATGTCTTTCTGGTTTCGGGAATGGTCAAGAAGAGCTTTGATAATCCCCGATTTCTAAAAACGCTTCATGAAACCTTGACTGTTGAAGAATGGTGAGAGGAGGAAGCGCATACAGTTTGCTGGGGAGTCTTGCACTTGAACTCCTTGAGTAACTCCTTGAGCTGTGTGAGAGAAAGTCTTTCGAGCGCTTCCTCCACCGTCATTTTCGATTGGTTATGACAAAAAAACGACAGATCCAATTCCACTCGCTCTGGATGCTCTTTGCAATTATTATCCTCATCGTCCGATGTGAGATCGATGCTTTCTTTCTGGGAGGTTGAAGTTTCAATGGTGCTTGAATTGTCTTCCTCAATTTTGACGAGGCCTGCTTTTCTCTCCTCTTCAACTAGTTGCTGGCCTTCACCCACATCGTACTCTCTTATAAGATCCGCAATTGGACAACATAAGTCCTCGAGAGCAAGCGATACGCCGTCTTCTCCAACCTCCTTTGTGTAATTCTTGACCAAGGAAGTCAATGTATGCCATTGGTCAGGTTTTCGAAGTGCCAGTCGCGACAATATGTACCGGGATCGGTCTAGTTCACTATTTCTCAGTCGGACAAGCGAAGCAAGACGGACCAACATACAGGGCAATATCCTGTACGCGAAGAGGGCATTCCTTTCCGTGTGATCAACCAAGATTCTTTCGTGCTCCCATATTTCCTTCACGTTCCCTGCCATCTGTTCAACAACAACAGTGAAAGATGATACTGTAATTTATACCTTCAAATATCGTCACGTATGGCGAAAAACGCTCGTAGCCAGCAGGTAAACTTTCAAGACTTGCGGTTTCAGCTTGCGTTTGCGCGACTTCGTTGTCAAAAGCTTGTTCCACATCTTCGGATACTGCAGTGCCGAAAACCATTTGGGTCAACAAAGAGCTCATATTGAAGACGAAGTATGAAATATAGTCAATAATTAAAAGTATGCTGGGAATAGGATTCTGCGTCCCAGTCGCAGGTAGCGGAAGTGTCACTGCAAGCGTGATGTACTCGTGATGTGACAGGGCTAGTGCTGGCCGAGTGAGCCAGGCGCTCGGTGCTACGAGGCCTCATGCACATATCTCGGCTGGCAGCGAAAGCCGCCCGGTGGCAACCTCCCAGAGTCCCAAATCTTGCCAGGAATATAGGATCTGAGGTCGCTTACAGTTATCGAATAAGCGGGGATTCTATTAGTATAGGGTAAAACTGCAAAGAAGCCCCCTGCTGCCGCGCAGTCCATGGCTGTTATGCCAGCTTTTGTGTCCCGGAGCTTTGTTGTCGAGGAGCACGCAGATACCTTCACCCTCATGTTAGTCTGTAGTAAGTACATTTCTTTCCTCCAACTGAGTCATGGTAAGACCCATCATCGAAGCTCATGTGCACACAGATCCGAGGTGTTGGGGTACAGTGACGAAACCTACAGCTTCAACGTTTTCCCTTGATCTTCCTTCAATCATCCCCTAATAAAGGCATCACTGACGGCAAACAGACAGCGACTGGATCTGACAGCAATCCGTGAGTACATTCTCTACTTTGAAAAGTAATACAAGTCCGAAATGAAGGCAAGGTGCCGCCGCCGTTGCTGTCCTTATAATAGAAAGAAGATCTCGGAGTATGTTCCTCAGGGACTCATGATGCGGCTTTGGCCTCCTGTTCCGCCAAGTTACCATATTTGCGCCTTGGTTGAAGATGTGTTTATATTTTCCTAAAAACTTGCTCTTTCCCACTAGTCCAAGGTCTTTCTTGCCCACTCATCCATCACCTTTCAAATTCCCCTTGTGATGGTTCTCCGAGCAAATATCCAAGGAATGAGCTTCAAGTTTTGGTTGGCTCGCGAGGGTGATAGGATGCCTCTAGACACGTACAAAATATGTCTCACCACACAAGCGTCCGGTCCCTCTATTTTACAGGGCTATGTAGTGTCTGGCGAGCCAGGCGAGGTAAGTTTTTCGTGATCTCTTACTTCCTAGTACGGTACACTGACCAGGCGTTGTACGCTAGAGGTTTTCCGTCAATGTCGAAGTCGAGCGAGTGGAAATGGATGCTCTCATCGTCGTCGTAGTAATTGATGGAAATCCATTTTACTGCTTCTTGCCCTCGTCGAAGGTCGCGACGAGAGTTGAAATGCTCTCGTCTACCCATGCTCAAGACGGACAGGACACCAAAACCGAGCTGAAGTTCGCAGATTTGTCAGGTTGTGCGTCGTGCCGCCATCTATTTTCTCAAGAAACATTTCCAACCAGTTTGTCTAGGTGATCCCAGACTCGGCATTGTTGAGGTTTTCCTCCTTACGGTGAACTTCGCGCAATTTAGTCCGTTTGCGCCTTCTCTCAGCCTCGACAATTCCATGTAAGCAAGTCTGTAGTCCGTCGTCTTGACACGGTCTCAATTAACATTTATCGTAGTATGTCGCAGATTGCCAAAGAAGCCCTTGTCATCTTCAAGACAAAATATAGACCCCGAGGTAAGCCTCGCGCGAACTCCTTGATTCTCTATTCGAGTTCATCGAATGTTCAATTCCAGCTGCGTTGGAGAAGTGGGGCTATATACCTGTCTAATGTCAAGCAGAGGATATGGGTATTTATTGCATTTTGTCGGGAGTCAAGCTAGTCAAGACTCAAAAGTAGCGTACATGACAAGGGACCGTGAATTACATAATTTTAGCGAATTCATTCTCAAAACATACATCAGAAAGAGATCGTCGCATGTTCTCAGAGAAAGTACGTACACAGATCTGATTCGAATTTCGCCTGAGGACAAAGCATAAATGGGGGGAAACAGTAAAAGAGGGCAAAGCGTAAATGGAAAGGGAAATAGGAAAAGAGGGCGACGGGCAGAGGTAGAGGCCCGGAAAGCATGAGAAAACACCAACACCCCTGATGAAAAAAAAAAACGACGTCCAGTATGATCTGATCCTCGAGCTCTCGTCACCTCGCCGCCTTCTCATATCATGTACAACATCAACAGCAACACACTTCGCACTGATCGTATTATATGAATATCGCAGAAATAATAGCAGCATGTAGTAAATGTACCGAACATGTCTATACCAAATATCATAAGTATTTAGCTAAATACCGCAAATACCAAACCCAACATCTGCGCAATGACTCAAAAGGGGTTTCTGACCCAAGAAAATCAACCTGCCGTTCGACTATCGGTGAGGCTCGTCAGGGGGGGTATACCCAGGCGGTGGTTCATCCGACAATCCCTGAGCCCACGGCGACTGCAACTGGTTCTGCAACAACACAATTTGCTCTACCATCATCCGTATCTGGTCTTTCAAAGCTTGTACATCTTCAATCCTATCCCCCTCTTCTACATTCCCGCGTTGGGTATGTCTTCCCGATCCTCGTCTTCGCGACCTGGTGCTCCTGACCGACACACTCCTCGGTAACCCCGCAACCTGAGCAGCCTGAGCTTCCTCAGCTTCACGTTGGAGGCCTTTCATCTCCTCCTGAATATGCCTCATCTGCTTCTCTAGCTCCAGCTGACGCATGAGTCTAACTTCAGATTTTGGGTTGGAGGGTACAGGAGGCAAGTCCTTCCTCGTTTCGGCTACCAACCTCGAGGGTGCGTCGGCAA
>JH814844.1:113911-125939 GCA_000296255.1 Omphalotus olearius VT 653.13
AAGCCGACTCAACAGGAGCGCCGCGGCCGTTTACGGTGGACGCGGAAGTGGCAGTATTAGGTGCAATCCTACTGAATCGACTGTCGAGGTTCCCAGATGAAGGAAGCGCAGGTGTCACCGGAGGTCCCATCGAGTCTCGAAACGACAGTGAAAGACCATGATGCTGCTCCAAACTCCTATCCAGACCATTACCACCACCAACTCGTCTCCCGCGGCTCCCCCCCTCGCTTCTTCTTTTCCTTCCTGCTGTTAACATGACCTCACCCGTCGGAAGCGCAGACAATACCGATCGGTCCTCATACAATGGAGACGTGGGTGCATCTGTATGGGTAGACAAGCTCTCTGAATGACCAATACTTGAATCATTGCAGGGCTCGCGTCCAACGGAAACCGAAGCCAACGCAGTTGTTGAAGGGTACAAGGATGAGCCTAGGTAACCATTTGTGTGACCCCCCGAAGTGTCGGCACTAGGTCCAAGCAGCGACAATGCATTGGGACCAGACAACGGTGTGTGTTTGTGCCAGTCCTTAAAAGGTGCACTGTTGGTCGAGTACAACGAACTCGACCCTTGTTCAAAACCTTCGTCTGGGTCCGGTCGTATTGGCGCCAGAAGTCCTGACCCAGACACAAATCCAGACGAAGAGTATTCCCGCTGGGCCATTTGACCGTCTGAAGCCAAATTCAACCCAGAACCGTCAATACCGCCACTTAAACTGAGCGTTCGAACTGCCCGAGCCCTTCGGCGTCGGTAGCATATGAACAACGCTATCAAAGCAGAGATGAATATCACTGCTGCTGCAACTGCTCCGCCGATGATTGCACCTGTATTTGATGACAAATTTGAACTTTGATCTGAAAGTGGAGTTACGACGGGGGAAGTTGGGCTTGAAGTTGAGGTGATTGGATTGCTTGTGGTAGGTGCGGCCTTCGCAGTGGTAGGGGTGGTCGAGTTGTCCGTAGCATCATCTTGAAACCTAACACATTCAATAAGTAAGCACATCCCCAACCAAATTAAACCCCCAGGTCAACAAAGGCTGCTTGCACTCACGTATACATCGCATAATCGAAATTCACAAAAACATCATGATCCACCCCACTCGTACTAATGATAAGAATGTGATCACTGTTCTTCAGATTCGTCTCGGAAAACCCCAACGCGTTATTCTTGTACAAGAACTCCGGCGCAGACGTCGAATTATCCGGCTCATGAAGAAAGTGGCCTGCAAAGTTACCGTCCAGAGTGAAGTTGGTTTCGGTGACGGTAGTTATACCCGGCGCGACGTTGTTCGCGAGGATGAAGAACACATAGATAGCTGTACCTATGTACATGCATCCAACCGTATGCAAAGAAGAAAATTCCAACGACCAAGCATTAGTACACAAACCCACAGAACTCTAAACACCCCTCACTCACCCGTAAATTTCAACGTACACGAGATATTCCCCAACCCAGCATTATACGTCGCAGCCGTCCAGGTCCCATTGAATGCCAGCGATCTATCCGGTTGAATAGCACACCCTTGACATGTTTGGTCCTCCCAGACGCCAAGGGTAGAAGGGAGAAACACAGGTCGTTCGCCCGTCACGGAGTCCCCTAGTGAGTCATCGATTGTCCGATTCACGGCGGTGCAGAGGGAAGGTAAGGGCAGATGAATAAGGAATACACAGACGAGGAGAGGGCGAAATCTCAGGCTGAGGTAGAATAGGCCCGAGGCGAAATAGGAAAAAGAGAAACATGCTCTGGCAAGAGCTCCAGCTCCGCCTACTCGCGTTGAAAGCAAAAGTGGCGGTCCTGGTCGTCGTTTTCGTGATCGAACTTGCATTCGTTCAATCGCTGACTCCACAGCGCACTGGACGTCCAGCCCAGCGATGACAATGGACGAAAGAACAAAGGTTTTCCGAGAGCCGGGACCGATGCTGTTGATTCTAAGAAGAGAAGTGATGGCGACGCGGGTTACCCGTTACTTAGGCCCCACGTAGATTTGCAGTACTAACAAAGCACCTCGTACCCAACCAGGGAGCTCTGTGCATTTTGATGAATGTATAGTTAATACCGACAGTTGTTAGGAGATAAAGCCACAAGTGACAAGAGAGCTGCTCTTTTGGGTCCATTAGGATCAATGCATCAGGATCTGTTGGGAGGAGCGTTGGAAGGATGGGGCTCTCGGTGTTGATCTGATGGCTCAGCGTCTATTTTTCAATGTCTATGCATATCAAAACATACCCAACAGAAATTCTAGCGCTCTCAGCCGAGTAGACCTTGAACGAAAATCCACTTTTCCTTGTTCTCGAGTCACTAGCGAAAACGAGCTCACAGCTCAGTGGACCCTGAATTCGAAGAAGCCAGAATGTATTGCGGCCGGGCGAATCCTGTCATGCGGAGCATACTTAATTACAGCAGCAATGACATCGCTACAGTGTCCATCCACTGCCACCAGCTGTGCCTCGAACCTTTGAACAAGGCTAACCAAATCCTGGAGACTGAAATGTGAGCGTTTAAAGTTCCACTGATTTCATGAACATGCACCTCATCAATATCTTCCCGCAGTGTTCCGCTCCAGCAGTGAAATATTATCGCCTCTCTAATTATCAATCCCTCAAAAGTCCTAGCCAGCGAAGTGGTGCTTTCCAAATCATTCATTCTCGTAAGTGCCGTCCGTAAACAACGAGCTGCAAACCGAAGATATTGGTCGTCAACATCATACAATGGCTTTCATTGAAAAAGCCTGTCATCGACAAACATGATTTCGTAGCTCAATGAAAAACTGGTCAAGGACAAAGCCACGTTTACGAGGTAAATTTTAATGAGGAAAAACAAGGATGTCCGGGCCTAGCGGTCCGTGGTACCGTCGAGCACGTGACTCGTAAATTCTTGGGTTTTTTTTCCCTTCCGCCGACCGGGCGAAGAGCTGCTAAGAGACGGTCGAACTTGAGGAATCCGGCTATACATCTACGACATATCCTAGTCGAGCTTCTTTCAACCCGACAATCTCAGGACAGGTCTCCGTCTACATAATTGAGGAACCGAACGGGCTTATCGAGCACTAGAGGGACCGAAACATCTCAACTTACCCTGACCCGCAAGCTGTTACTGCAGCGACACAAAAATACCGATGACGAGCATAATCACCTCCCCAGACCCCCGCAGGCTAGTAGGCATAACAGCTGAACGCGCAACACATGTATCGAGCACTGATTTCCCGGGGTACTACCCTGGTGAAGACCATTCTTGGGATTTGGACAAGTTCAGAACGGTGCGTGGGTTCCTTGAGGTTGTGTTGGAAGTAAGGAATGTTGATTGAGTGTTTCGGGGCTTTATTCGCGATTCTTGAATCTTATATGGTATTGGACTTGGAATTGGAAAGGATAGGGCTTGAAGATTCGTGTACAACGACTGTCAAATCGGTCGGTGGAGTTTGATTTGGTAGGCGTGGATGCGTCGGTGGCTAATGCATTTAGGAGGATTATGATTGCTGAGGTGCGTGTGGTCATCGCCATTGGTCGTTCGTTGTTCATTTACTAGACAATTTCTCATGGGGGATTAGGTGCCTACGGTGGCTATCGAAAGAGTATACATATGGAACAACACGAGTGTCATCGCAGACGAAGTGTTGGCGTCGAGATTAGGCCTTGTACCTCTCAACGTAGACCCGTCGATGATGGACATAAAAACAGGTGCGCCCTTGTCTCTTACCTCCTGGACACTACTTACCTACTACTCAGATTCCGAACCAAACACGGACCGCAACACCCTGCTCTTCAGCCTCTCTCTAACCTGCACACGCAACCCCTCCGCTCCTAAGAATTCCACCAACCCCTCCGAAATCTACACCGACCACGAGCTCCTCTCGCGGCATCTCATATGGAAACCCGCGGGTGAGCAGCTTCTGCGGATGGGTAACGTAGGACCCACGACGCCTGATATCGTACTTGCGAAGTTAAGGCCAGGGCAGAGCGTCGAGATGGAGCTGCATGCGTATAAGGGTGTTGGAAAGGATCATGCAAAGTACAGTCCTGTCGGTAAGTTGCGGATTTCTCGGATGTACGATGTATATTTATACCCTCGATAGCAACCGCAACGTACCGCCTCCACCCATACATCAAAATTCTCAAACCAATCCCGATAGAGCATGCTGAAAAGTTCCAACACTGTTTCTCACCTGGTGTGATCAAGATCGATCGACAGAAGGGAGAAGTTAGCGTAGATCCTCAAGGCATGAGGAATGATACCGTTTCGAGGGAGGCATTGAGACATCCAGAGTTTCAAGATAAGGTGGAGTTGAGTCGGATTCGGGATTTCTTTATCTGTGGGTGGTTCTTCTTTCTCAGGAGATCCATTGCTGAACATGTTTTCTTGCAGTTAACGTAGAATCGGAAAGCGCATACAAACCTGAAGATATCTTTCTCGAAGCGATCACTGTCATGCGGGCGAAAATTGCGGTTATGAAGAAGGCAGCGGTGGATTTGTCGGATGGGAATGGTGGTGAAAGTATGGGTGGTGAAGGAGATGTTTCGATGGCCGATGTGTAGGATGTACGCACTCATATTCTGAATAGAGAATATTGATCGAATATTGGGCCTGTGTGGCGTGAATAACGATGTTGATAACAAATGGTTTACTTCAATCCTGAAGGGCTATGGAAATACACTGGAACGACATCAGTACAGTATCGATGAATAACACGAAAACTCACAAGAAAATTACACACTCCTACTCAAAGGAAACCTCTTGAAACGGATCTCCAATCGCTACAAGAAAACATGTTGAACGAAAACCTTAGAACTAGACATACAACACCCACCTTTCCTCAAAAACTCGACAACATGAGTATCAAGCAGTTCGTCTTTCTTTCCTCCATCCTTTCCTCCTTCCCACTGGGGTTGCGCGTTCGCCCCAGCACCGCCATGTCCCTTTCTAGGCTCCTCCCTTCTTCGCGTCTTAACATCCCTACTCGACGACGCAGCACCAAACGAGGCACCACCAGGCAATCTCCTCTTCGTGGTTCCACTCACACCGGGCCCACTTCCGCCTGCACCACCGCTGCTGCTTGCGCCACCGTGACCGCTTCCATGTCCACCAGAGCCAAAACCCAGTGCAGCGCTCACGCCATGGAGCGTGTGCCCTGCATGATGAGATGAGAATGAAAACACAGAATGTTCGTGCTCGTCTGGTGTAGATGAGCCTGACGAAGGGGTCGAGAAGGATGGTGAGGCTGGTTCGGGTGGTGAGTTCATTTTCTGGATTTTGTTTTCTTTATGTTAGAGTGGCACTCAGGAGTGCTGGGCAGTGGGCGCTTATATTTATTACGTAATAAATTACTGCCGAAAACGGCAACTCTAAATTCTGATTGTAATTTGCGCGTATTTACATCTAAAAGGTCAGTCCATTTGCCTTCTCACTTTCCACCTCCCTACCCTCCTCGTCTCTCTCCTTCTCTTTGGATCTTGGACTTTTCCTTCTTTTCAGAAAATTATTACCCGGGAAAAATGGCTTCACCAGTCGAAGAAATTCGTGCAGAGTCTTATGTCGGTTTCGACTCTATCACGCAGCAAATTGAACATAAGCTGCTCAAGAGAGGGTTTCAATTCAATGTCATTGTCGTTGGTGCGTGGTTTCTTCTCAATCTGAAAGATTCTGCGCCAGAGCTGGCACATTTGACTCACTTTGTGTGCCTTTTACTAGGTCAAACGGGATTGGGAAAGTCGACAATGATAAACACCATTTTTGCCTCGCATTTGATGGATACTAAGGGCCGTTTCGCGTCTGACGAGCCTGTGAGGCAGACTACGGAGATTCAGGCTGTTTCTCATGGTGCGTTTAGTGTCTTTATTCAGCAATAGCTTCGTTTCGTTCCCCCCGTTGCTTCGTGCTTTTGGCAGCTTGCGGCCAAGTACGCACTTCGTAACTCGGCTTACCGAGTTAAACACCCTACGTTTTATGCTTCTTCTCTTGCCCCCCTTTTGATTCTATGGTGCTCCTCTTTACGTCCACTTGACAACGTATCTCTGACGCCGTGGCAATTTTTCCGTTTTAGTCATCGTGGAGAACGGCGTAAAGCTACGTCTTAACATCGTTGATACCCCCGGGTACGGTGACCAAATCAACAACGAGGGATGGTACGTTCCGTCCTCCTCACTTAATTTGCATCCTTTCATTTTATTTCATTGTGCTGTAGCTGGGACCCCATCATTAAATATATCAAAGACCAACACAGCGCCTACCTGCGCAAAGAGCTCACTGCTATGCGTGACCGGTACATCCAGGACACGCGTATTCACTGTTGCCTCTACTTCATTAACCCCACTGGCCACGCACTCCGCCCCATCGACGTGATTGTGATGAAGAAACTGAGCGAGGTCGTAAATGTCGTGCCGGTTATCGCCAAAGCTGACAGCTTGACAATTGAGGAGAGGGATGCGTTCAAGGCCAAGGTGAGGCTTATTTTCTTGGGGTGCGCTGAAAAGACAGAATGTTTATGCATGTATTCTGTCTGTCTTGCTTAGATCCGCGAAGAGCTTGTGTATAACAACATCCGTTTGTACCCCTTTGATACTGACGAGTACGATGAGGAGGAGATTGCTTTGAATGAGTCTATCCGTGTACGTGTTTCTGCCCTTTACCTTATCTTCTTTCTTTTTACAATCACTCACCATCTCTTCTTCCCTCAGTCATACATCCCATTCGCAGTCGTAGGCTCCGAAAGGAATGTGATCATCGACGGCAAGTCCGTGCGTGGCAGGAAGAACCGCTGGGGAGTCGTCAACGTTGAAGATCCTAACCACTGCGAGTTTGTCAACCTCAGGAACTTCTTGACTAGGTGAGGATATCTACTTGCATCATTTTTCGTGTCTTCTTGTAGTGGATTTGCGAACTGATGATTTCTCTTCTTTGCTGTATAGAACTCACCTGCAAGACCTTATCGAGACGACCGCACAGATCCACTACGAGGCATTCCGCTCGAAACAGCTGCTTGCTCTCAAGGAGGGTGTAAACCAGCGTCCGCCAACGAGCCAGTAAAGGAATCGACTGTGTGTGATGATATCCTTACGCCGTCAGCTCTGGGACGAGGGAAACAGAATGGACTTTTTAGGGGAAGAGTGGCGAGGATTAACCTGAAAGCTGGGAACAAAGGCTTTTTTCCCTCTCACCTACGACATAGCTTCCTCACCTCCCTCTCGACCTTTTCTTGCGATTTGCCAATTCTTTTTTGTCTACTGTTACAGTAATCTAAACGTGATACCCCCCATTTTCTCACTACCCACGCTCTTTACTTCCTCGGCCGTCTTTTATTATCTCTTTCTGAACCTAAGTACTGTTACTGTCTGTCTGCTTGACTCTTGTTCTACATGGATATTTTACACAGGTAACTGATATGATGAGTAACGCTCATTTTCTGTGTTACGTTCGTGTTAGTGTCCTTGCCTCTTCAGACCGCAGCTTTAGAAACAGCACTAAGTAGCACTCTTCGTTCTAGGCGTGGCGATTGGGATACGGACACTGCCGTGAAGAACCTCAACTACGCCTTCGTTGAAGTACCGGTCAAGGATTTTCTTGACACATACCTTCTCTATCGCATCATTGACGAAAATGCCTATCACGTTTGTTTGAGGGGTCTGTCGAAGCAGCTCAAGCATCGGTGTTGGGCAACATTTCCCGAACAAATCCCCACCGTCGGAGAGGACGAATTGTACGGTCGGAAAAACTTCTGAGGTGGTCAATGTCATCTGTGACGCTTACCTGAGCAACTGAGGGACATCACGACGTTCGAGTATATGCCCAATTCTACCACTACTTCTGAGATACTGTACCTGGAGCCTACTTCCAAATCGACGCCTTCTTCCAGCTAATTTGCTCCACTGTTCCAAACTACAACAATATCGCACGTCGCAAAAAGTCACGAAATGCAAAATCCTTTCTGCTGACGTGGTTGCCCATTGGGCGTTCAAACTAAATAATCAGACAATAAAGGATGTGAGCCTTCTCGTTTGGCTGATTTCCGTGATTTTTACGCCCATCTTTTGCTAAAACTCATCACAAAGTAATAGTTGATGCGTCTATGCATTTTATGTGTAATGACCCCCGCCGGCTGTACATGTACTCGGTGCGGCAGCTCAGATTTATTGTTCTGAACGCCTTCTGATAAAGAAAGTCAGGTGTCAATTGAAGGATAGCAAGTTCGCCTGTGGCATCTATCACGGTCTCATGCAGTGAGATCTGAGGCCTTTGACAAGTTCGTACCGTATGCTCTTATCTGAGGAGGCTAATTCGTTGCTCATTGCTCTGACCAGGATCACGAGCCCTTCATCAAATTTTTCATCAAGATGTTCTTTGAAATTGAGGTGCAGCTTGGTTTCGACCCCACCGTCACTCATTGCCGCGAGCTCGATGATCATCTTTATTATGTCTACCAAATCAACAGGTGGGATGTCACCCTACCTTGCTGGATATGTACACAGGGACATCAGTGCTGGCAATGTTTTCTTCAGGGATACTGGAACGTCTCAGTGATTTTGAGGTTACACAAACCTTCAAATTCATTCAGTCTTGTGACAAGGCTTCCAAAGCAGTTAGTAACATACTTTATTTCAGGATTTGCTTGGCCTTACACAATTCTACAGGGACACCAGCATTTATGGCTGTTGAAGTCCAGTCAGGAGATTACCAGATTGTTGACTCTGCTCTCCAAGAGAACATTATGTTTCGTCAACAAGCACCAGCTGTGGTTCATAGTTTTCTGAATGATGTTGAGTCCACCTTCTGGCTTGCAGTGTGGCTTTGTACCACACAATCAACAGTTGAACAATCTCGCAAAGGCAACCCTCTCTTTGCTTTGTAGTTGGAGGCCCATCAACAAACATTCAATTCCACCCTCTTCTCTCGCTGCTGTCAACTCAGGATTGAGCATTAGCTATCAAATATCAAGTCCATCCTGGGTGTATGAATTGTTCTCTCATGCCAACCAGAAGCAGCGGGAACTTGTGGGAAGGATACTTTACTTCTTTTAAAGGGGTCTATGTACTTATTATGGAGCAGTAACTTGCCCAGACATGATCTTTCAACCAAGTATGCCAACGGCTTTGTAGAGGCTAAGGCTCTGTTTAAGGATCTGGAGAAAGAATTTAGAGCATTCAAGGCACACCCTCTCTAGAGTAGGGAAGAAAAGCCTCCTCTCCTAGATTTGCTTAGGCCAGAGTGGACAGGACCCTCATAAGTCAAGGTATGGTGACAACTGACTATGACTTTTTTTTGCCACTCTGATGACCCAGGTTGTGGCAACATTGATGGAGATCACTGACTTTGAATCCCATAGTAGACTGGTTACCTCTTGCACTAGCAGTCACATTCATGTTGATTGACTTTTGTGGGTTCAAATGACTGCCCATGACTCAAGACTGCTCTGATGACAGCTTCAACAGAGCCTTCCTAAGGATGAAGGGGAGTCAGAAAACCCCCTGTTCCAAGATAAAATGAAATATGAGTGCTGGTGATATACAGGATGGCTGTTTAAGAGTGGCCTTACCAACCATATTCTGAATAGTGAATGAAGCTAGTATGATTGAACAAAGTGAAGAGATGTCGTGGCTACATTTACAGACTTAACTTGAGTGTGGTTACATGATATGATACGTGTGTGTAAGTGCAAAGACAGAAAGCTGAGCAAGCTGTCTGTAGAGTAGAGTACAAATAACGAAATCTCCCCATCTCCGTCTTCCCTTCCTTCCTTCCAGTATCTAATTGAATAAAATGTAATGTATCTGTATATCAATAAGAAAAATCGTACGCTAAATCCATATAATAATCACAGCTGCGATAGGCAGATAGATCAAATCATAAACCATACAAATCGATTGTCCGCTCATCAACGCAAATCGAAAGAGAGCAGAAAAACGATGGCGAGGGCAAAAGAAAACGAATCACCTAAAAGGATCAAAGATCTACGACCCTTCCCCGTCCACGTTCTTCCTCTTCAACACCGATGCACGCGCACGCCGACTAATCGTCCGCAAACTGCCTCCAAACCCTGTCTTCTCTCTTTTGTGAGATAGATCAGTCTGCATCCTCCTAACCGCTGGACCACCCTCCTCCGCCGCAAAGTCAAACCCACGATGGACAGACCTCAAACCCGTCGACATATCCGTACGCACGGACACCATAGACGGATTCGCATGCGCACTCTGTAGCACATCCGGTGCCGGTCTCGCTCCACCGGCCCCCGTACCAGGTCCTGCACCGGTCGCGTCTCTAGATAGTGACAAAACGCTCCTGGACAGCGAATCCGGATCGCGCCTCATCGATTCCAACCCCGTGCCTTTCAGATACGCATCCTTTTTATAGTCCCTATGCGGATCGACCTTGCGTGCCCAACGCATGATATCAATGTCATCCGGAGCAAAGACGAATTTATATGCTTTGGCGATGTACCGAGGAGCGAGCGAGAGGCAGACGGTCAGTGGTAGGCATAGCCAGAAGAATGCCGATTGGAAGAGGAAGAGATTGTTGCCATATACAGGAGTGTAGAACCATCCAGGAGAGATGAGGTTGTATATAGCCTAAATTTCGGAGAATCTGTGAGTTTTATGCTGTTGTGTGCACGAAAGGTGAATGAATACTCACGGTATAGACCCAGACTAGGACGATACCAATGAGCACTGCAAAGAAGACCCAGCCAGTCCAAACGTTCGTGTTGAGACCGTTGAACAAATTGGCTACAATGACAGCAGAAATGACCATTGTCTAGATAGAACGGAAGCCTTAGTACATAACTTCATCAAAATTAAAACGTGGGGCTACACGAACCGTAGAGAACTCAAATTGATACTGATTATATCCATCTGTACGCGTCGTGGTAGAAGAAGCATACGCATAGTTGATCAAGAAATAGATGATCGCAGACTAGATCAGTCAATGTTGAGTGTATAGACCATGGCATAGACGTGAAATACGCACCTGGTATATACCATCCAACATGTACAACATAAACCATTTCATCCCAAACCATCGTCCTTCACGCCCGAATCGATAGAGCTCCGGAAGGTCCATAAGAACATGAGAGTCTAAAAACATATACTTACTTTAGTACAGGTGTTACGGTGGGGTATAACCAGAAATCACATACCAACGATTCGATCGAATATCCCGATGGCAATGACAGGCGCGAGCGTCCAGAACGAATTCCAGAAAAGAAGGTATGTGTACTCGAATACGCTGTAAGGGAAAAATGTGAATATCCTTCGAGGTGCAAGTTGCAGGACGCCGACTCACTAGGCAGAACTCCAACCATCATAGATCTGGAACCACCATAATACGCCTATACAAACAATATTCTTGTAGAAGAAGTTCAAAATCCTGTTGAACAAAGTGAGTGACAGCCTAGCAAATGAAGGCAGCACCGCGACTGACATGTTGCCGTTGCGAGCATAGGACCAATGCCCGTGTACTAGAAGAAGTCTCTTCAAGAATCGGAACTAAACAGACAAAATCGTACATCAACGCACGAAATACATTATCAAACAAAAGCATGCATACCTGCGCAATTGCATAGTCCGACGAATTAACCGCCTGAAGTCCTTCCTCGCCAGAAATTCCAACGCCTACATCAGCAGCCTGCCAAACAAATTCTCAACAAACAAAAGAGACTACCTCAGAAGAGACTTACTTGAATCATGCTGACATCGTTCGCACCATCTCCTATAGCCAAAGTCATCGCTCCTAGACCATTCTTCACTAGCTTAACAACGAGTGCTTTTTGAAGCGGTGAAACTCGACAACAAATAACTCCTTCGCACTCCATCGCGAGCCGTAACAGTAGGTCTTTATGTGGGGCATCGTTCAAAGCCTGTAAAGTAATAAAAGATAGTATTCAGTATTCAGCAATCTGCGCCTCACTATACCATACACGAAAACTCACAGATTCTAATGCCCCACCATCAATGACCAAGACAAACCCGCCCGGTCGATCTCCGTTTCCAGTGCCGACAAGTGAACTGACACCGGTGTGTACTCGCTGCAAGGGTATGGCCCGTTGAG
>JH814844.1:125971-174193 GCA_000296255.1 Omphalotus olearius VT 653.13
CAAAATGCCTGCCACAACGCCATTCTCATCCAAGATCCCGCTCTCCGGGAAGAACTCCTCCACGGCACGAATCATCTGTTGATACACCGGAGCGCTCGCACTTCTTCCACGGATAACGATAATATTCGATTCCCTTCCGATGAGATTGGTGCTGTGTCCGATAGCTAAAAACGGATCAGAGGAGGACAGAGAGTGGAAGATACACGAGATATACTCACCAATCGCCGTTTCCAACTTATCCCCAGTAGCAACCCACACCTTAATGCCTGCTCTCTTTAGATCGGCAATAGTCTCCGGAACGCCATCCTGCAAACAATCTTCGATCCCGGTAGCACCAAGCAACCTCATATCCTGCTCGAGCTCATCCGAGACTTCATCGATCTTCTCCTCCCTACCCTCCATCATTACAGTCGCTTCATGATACCTCTCACACCACTTCTCATATTCATCCTCTGGGATTATCTTGTACGCTAACGTAAGCGTCCTCAACCCCGCATTCGCAAACTCATTCAGATGCATCTCCGTCTGATGGCTCAACCCATCATCCATACCCTTCTTCAACCTCTCGAAAACAACATTATCCGCTCCCTTCATCAACAACAGCAGTCGTTTATCATTCCCATCCAGCCTCCGGAGAACAACGCTCATTCTTTTCCTGGCACTGTTGAACTCCAATATATTCAACAACTCATACTTTTCGTACTTGTCCTTTTCGTCACCGGACTCGACGCCACTGTTCTCGTTTGAGGTGGGAGTTTGGAGATACAATATCTCCCTCTCCCTTCCTCGGAAGACATACCCAACGTCCGCAGCGGCTCTTACGAGCGCAGCCTCATCAGGGGACTGAGCCTTATACTCAATCTTCCCCGTCTCCTTGTCCACGGAAGTCAGCACGGTATGGCAAAGTGCCAAAACAGTGAAAAACCCGTTTAACACGCGTGCATGAGCGACGTTGGGAGAGTTCGAGTTGGAATGAATCGCAGCTTTGACGTCAACTGAAAGCTCAGTGGAATGAAAAACTGGTTGTTTGCCGGTGACAGCTGGGCTCTCGTTTAGAGGAGGAATATCGGGAGTTGTGACGGTGGATGAATCGTTGCTGGTCGATTGTATATCTTTAGCAGGCACTTCTGCGTTTGCCTTGTCTGTTCCTTCGTCCTCAACCTCTCCAATGTAGACTTTGCCACCAACTGAACATTGCCGGAATATCATAGAGTTCTGTAAGTCTCTATCGTTAGTCCTAGAAATTTTGCACTACAAACGTAGAGCGTACCTGAGTTAACGTCCCCGTCTTATCCGAGAAAATGTACTGTATCTGTCCAAGATCATCGGCCAAATTCCATGACCTCGCCAAAGTCGCCTGTCCAGTTTTTGCGTAGAATATATGCGTATCGAAATAGATAAACAACGCCTGACACGTCCGTACGGCCTCAATCGAAATATACAGTGAGATGGGCACGATGTTCTGGAACCTAGACAAATGCAAGTAATAAGCTGGTATCCGACTAAGTATATAGGAAACCACATACGTGATCAGCGCGAACGCCCATGTCACTAAACCATTGATGCTCGGATTATCATCGCTCTGATTGTCCCCAAACAGCCAAGGAGCACCAAGAGGATAATATCGGTGTTCAAGTACAGAATCGACAATGGCGCAAACCATAGCCATGATGGCAAGCAGAATGAGGTTAACAAATCTGTGTACGGATTCTTAAGCACACTCCTTCCCAACAAGAGAAAAACGCACATACACCTGAGGATTCATCTGCCTTTCCACCTTGCTACGTTTACTAGGTGTCCCACCAGCGTTCAGAACAATCTTGGTATCCTCACCGGTGAACATGACTACACCGATAACCCAGCCAGTATTCCTCAAGACCGTCCCTCGAAAGAGCGTGTGACTGATGTCCGCAGGATACTGGTCCTTCTCCCCCCTATCTATCTTCACCGTCGCGTTCAATTTGAACATATTATTGTCCGGACGATCCAGGTCAATCCTGAACGCACTGTCCTTCCGCGCACAAGCTGCCGCACTGCGCATGTAATCCAGCGTGGAAACAGCATTCCTCGACTTGAGATTCGTTTCACCATCAAGATTCTTGGTCTCGACGAATGCTACGTTCTCGTCTTCCGACGTCGCACAAATAAGGATATCGGCGGGGATAGACTCGTTTTCGAGAATCTTGACAACATCCCCGACTCGTACGTCTTCCCAAATGGTCCTCTTCCAATGCGGCTTCTTTATGTGATGCTGGTGGAAAGAAAATCGCTGTTCACGTTTGGATTCTTCCTCCTCGTCGTCAAATTCGATATCGTCAGGGAAGACAAGGTCGGCGGGACTGCCAGGGGCAAGGGCTTCGGAACCGTCACCAACACCCTCAACCTTCTCTACATTCGGAGCATTCTTTTTCTCTCTATTTGAAATGAGCCGCTTAGGGACAATTGCTCGAACAAATGTGCGACTTTTCGGTTTCATAGCGTTAGGGTTATTCCATTCATCGCCTTGGAGAACACGAGTGACAGTGTAGTTGACTGTGCGGTCAGATTGGTGTCGCTTGACATCCTCGTATCCGTCCTTAATGGCGGTGATACCCAAGACGATGAGTAGTGGTAGAATCACAAGTCCAGGAGAAATGGTGGAGAATTTGTTGAAGAACTGGAGAATGGCAATCCCCAAGAAGAATCTGCATTTCCATAAGTAAAACGAAACCAAGGTATACCTTGTGGACAAACGCACATATTCGCAATCCGCCTAAACTGTTCGAGCAGGTTCCGGGGTAGAAAAGTTATAATCGTATACTTTGAAGTTATAACCTGGTTCGTCGGATAGACATGTTCCGGCTTTACTCTCCCCTTCTTATCCCTGTAATCCTCTGGCAAATCTTCATTAACGAAGATCGTCCGCCTTGGACCCGGCTCCCTTTTCTTGACAAAGAGATTCTCGACGTTGAACGCAGCGGCCTTGGCGTACCACGCTGCGAGGGGATTTGATCTTGCAGGGGCCGTCATAGCGTCTTAGACGCAATGAATATAAAAAAGAAATTCGTGAAGTATAGTTCGTGAGATGGACGTGAAAAGCAGAGAGGAGTTACTCTGCCGACATGACATGTACGGCGTACGCTGAGTGAGAAACTGAGTGGAATTGCGGGCACACCCTGACGCACCTTACGTGAAATGTGCTGACTCCACAGGTATTACGTGTTTCTGGCTAGCTAATGGTCCGAATCGTTCCCGAACTAGCTTCCTTGGCGGCCTCGCCTCGCCTTGTTTTGCAGAAAAACATACATCGCTGACGTTCAGTCTCTTATGTCATTCAAACGAGTCAGACGGAGCTCAACTTCGACTGACTTCGACCAGTAATCACGATACGATGGAATTTACAGCCGCCGACAGATGAGAAGCTTTCAGGGGCGAATTTTTGAAACCGTGTCTTGGCCGTCCCAAACTGGTGCCAAAAGCTGTATGCTCCACCTCGACACCAGCAAAGAAAATTTGAAAATATTTGGAATAATCAGCATTGGTCAACTAAAATTTGTTTCGTGCTGGGCTCGCTAGTCCGCTACTCGAGGCGCTCAATCGTCACCACGTACGAACAACAGGAAACGAATGTACTTACCTTCTTAGTCTTCCTCACTCCGGTGTCTCAAGGCAGCGAAGATCCTAGAGGATCTCACCGACGAGAGTCTCGCACCACATCCGCATAGACAGGTTGATCTAGTCAGAATTTTCGGGTTTTTGGTAGGCTACGCGCTATGGTATGGAGACTCCAAAGGGACGCAACGGTAATATTGGAAGCCATTTTTGATCTTGAATACAGAAATGAGATGTATACAAATTATGAAGATGAACAGTTAGTGCAAGCCGCGCTGTGGTCAATTCAGAATGGTAAGTTACGGGCAAGGAGTAGCCGCAAATCAGAAATAAATGATAGTACATTTGCTAGTTCTACAAATACAAAACAATGCTTGAAAAGTTGAAGAATCTATCATACAATCCACATTACTTCATGCTAGTTGTTCTCCTTCATATCATGTCGACATTATTCAGAATCACTTCCATCATTAGCCAGCCTTCCATCAAATCCCCAAAGGCCACACGCTTAATTCGCTTTTTTCTCTATCGCCTTTTTCTCTTCAACCTCTTTCTTCAAATCACGTCTTTTGAGTAAGACAAACGCATCACCTCCCTCGTCAGTGGGAAGGGCTTCTACGGGTCCAGAAACAGTCCCCTCGCGTTCGGATTTCAATTGCCTTCTCTGCTCACGAATAAGATCAAGGTCGTGTGAGATAAAACCGTGACCGGCAACAGGACCATAGTACGAAGTTCCAGCGAGAGAGCCGATGATGCTGAGAAAAACCATCAGAAGGGGTTCCAAAACAAACACAGAGATGGGTGAGCGTACCAAGTACCGACGAGGAGAGACAAGTAGAATCGGTATTGCGAGTACCAGGGGGGAGCTGATGTTTGATAATTAGTCGAAGAAAGAGAGCATATATTTGAAGATACATACTCCATCCCATGGACGTAGCCTTATAATCAGCCCACCAAAGACTAGTAAATCCAACCCATTGAACAAGCAACGCTGTCATTGGCTGCAACGCAAGAGTCGGCCACGCAAAGATAACAGGGGCAGCACCGAGCATAAGACGAGCATATCCCTTCTGTCCACCGAGTTCAGAGAATTCCATACCCCAATGAAGAGCGCCTACATATTGTGATTAGTTAATGGATCAGAACGGAATATCGAGCGAACAGACCGAGGAAGGAAAGCATAACAGCACCGTAAGTCACCTGGATGTTCAGCGCTTGATCAAGAAGTGTCAAAGCGACTCCAGGATCCATGTTGATTGCTACGCCGCTTGCAGCCAACCCGGCTTGATGGGCGAGGTAGACGGTCATTGCTGAGGCTCCGAGATAAGGTAATCCACCTGCAAGCTGCTCAGAACGAGGCGATAAAACAACGCACTGATATCCCTACCTGCTAAACCAAAGACTAAAGCGGGTCTCGGGACTTCAGAAGCAATCGTTCCAGTGATTCCAAGCTGGAAAGAAACGTCCGCTTAGTACACTAACCGGTAGGTCGAAAGGCGTAAACGTACAAAAGTCTGTTTATCATTCTTAACGGCATGCTTATTCATGTTACCGCCAGCAATGACTTTGGCGAAATCAGCAGCAGAGTTACCGGCCTCTTCTTTGATATTGAGTGCAGCATGATCGAGAGTCTGACTCGCCGGTTTGTTCGAAACTGTACTAGCCACCGTTCGTCGATGTAAAAGAGTAGAATTGAGAAGAAGAGGTCGCGCAAAAGGACTGCGAGTGAACGATGCGGGAGTAATTGCACGAGAAAATGGACGAAGTATCGAAGACGCCATTGTGGGAGTCGTGTAGGACGTTGGGCGTTATGATTCTGTCTTATATGGACAACCTGAGGGGCAGCAGTTCTGAATTCGTCTGACGTCACAAATGAATTCACAACTCACAGTGTTATTTACAGTGCGTCAAGGGCACAAGCACCAGAGACATTTGTTTTTCGCCGCTCGTATATTATCTGACATATCTAGCAAAAAAAGAAGAAAGAAAAAGATCAGGATGATTACATAGAAGATGTGGACTCTTGACAACTCACTAAGTACAGTTTTTCACTGTCAGAGGACCACATCAATTGAATGCGAAGCAAACTGCGCTGCATTTAGCGCTCAGTATCAAGTATCCCACGGTATGCTGAACCTTGGCGCGTCAACGCGCCAACGTTAACGTTCAACGTTGTCAACGCCTGGACTGTTTGTTCTGCCTCAAGTCCTTGTCGACCGCACCTTCGCCCACCTACAATTCTTTTTCTTCCCGGTCATTCTTGTACAGTTCCTGTCCGTTTCTGATTGGATCTCCTTGACTAGTTCACTGCGTAGACTTTGGTAACCCGACCGAGATCACCGACGACCAGGCTCGTACAGATAGATGTATCATTGTATGTGCGGTTCCGATGATAGTTGTCCGCTTGAAAATGCATACAAAACACTAGAATGTATTCAGAGCGTACTCCGGGAATTTAACTTGACCGATACTCCCAAGCTGTCTCAAGAATCTGATTGACTCTTTGTAAAGAAAGGTACGACTTGAAGTGATTGATTCTGCCGTCTTCGAGTTCGGATGATGTTCTGGAAGTTCCTCGTCCAAATTATATATGTACGGACTAGTAGGATTGATGATTGCAGTCTGCAGATCATCAACTCTATGTACTTCTCATAAAGATTGCCGTCAAAGCAAGGCTGTATACATCTGATAGAAGATGCATCCAATTATTATCAAGTCTGGGCAATTTACGAGAGTTTTATCTGCTCACTGAGTCACTCAGACTGCGGCGGACTCACGGACTCAGCGCAGAATTTAATGCCAATAAAGTCACGTGCATAAATTTCACACTTTCCCCAGCCTGCACTCGTAACCTGCTCGTAACATTCCAATTGAATGTTCGCTTCGTAGCAAGTCTAAAATGCATTCAGCAAGCAATTCAAGGCTATGTATAGAGAAAAAGTTTGCAAGTGAAATCAAGGACATGTTGTTGTCGTCACAGAGCAGATGGGGGCAGGTAACTACGGTTGTCAATGAGTTAATTTACCGCCTCTTCGCACAATGCAAATGATTTCCATATCTCTGGGCTCGACGGACGGTCTAGTTCCTTCTCCTTCTTTGTCTCCTTCATTCTCTTTCTTCTTTCAGTTTTTTTCTTTCATTTTCTTTCTTTCATTGCTATCCGGCGCTGTTGACTAGCGTTGCATTCCAACTTGATCGCTGGGCTCGAACTATACCCCTCGCTACTCACTCCTTTTCGCGGGGGGCCACCGAAGGGCATTCATCCATTCCTTATCTTTGTATCCCCCGATTTCTGGACAATGTACGTTGAATCTCACCAGCGTCGACGTTTGCCCGCTGCGCGGGATTTCCACAGGCGGCGGCGACCGTTTGGCTTACAGCCAAGAGTCGTCGGGGTTGTTGGGACCGATAGCGACAGTGACAGTGACGACGATGAGAACAGTTCATCGAATACTGTTCAGAGCACTAGTGCTGGTGGTATCACGAAGGCGATAACTTTGACATTCATTAGTACAATTTCGTCTGCTTCTGCAGCTTCCAAGACTTCTGCTGTATCGGTGTCAACAGCCTCGCATTCAAGCTCTTCACTGCAATCTATATTAAATTCTTCCTCCTCCTTCACTTCCTCCACTGTTTCTTCCTCTTCGATGACAACGTCTACCTCCGCACCAGCCACCAGCCCATCAGCAAGCGTCATATCATCTTCAACAGGCGCGATGGAGAACAACGGCACAAGCTCTAGTGATACACTGTCTACCACCAGTAAATCCCTCAGCGGAGGCGCCATCGCAGGTATTGCTATCGCCGTCTTAGTCGTCGTAGCCCTCGTCCTCGTAGTCCTCGTTCGACGGTTCCTCATGCAACGCAGACAACAGAGAAGGAGAACTAACACAGGTTGGTTGAGTGGTATCTCAGCCAGTAGCTCCCTCGTGAATGCGGAGAAGTTTAACGTTCTCCCCCGGGGCAATTCTGGTGGGAGTAATTCTACTTCACTCTCACCGGCTCTTTATCCCGGTGGGACTGCTAGGGCCGCAGCCTCTTCTCCCGCGTTGACATATGGTTCGTCTCAGACGTATACTAGCTCACCACTCGGTGCCTCGACTCTGCCAACCACCAACTTTAGCGCAGGGGCAATAGCACCAGGCAGTCCACGTACTGCCCCTCCTCCCACGCAGAACAGCGCTACTGTGAAAGTGACGTTCATACCGTCCTTACCCGACGAGTTGACTATCTTGAATGGGGAGGTGTTGACTGTCGTGCAGGAGTTTGATGATGGGTGGGCGTTGTGTACGAATACGAGAGACGAGACGGGGATGGTGCCTTTGGAATGTTTGGATCGGGGAACGGCGAGGCAGGGAGGAGGAGGAAGTGATGCACTTGGTGCTCCGGGTTTGGGGAGTTCCAAAAGGGCTAGTAGTTTGAGTGGTAGATCTTAGGGGGAGGGACGTGTGTATTGGTGAGTTTTTGAGCTACCTCCAAATATCAAGCTATAGCTCAATGTCAGATCTAGACATTTTCTGTAAACCATTCACTCCGAACCATTCCCCGTTCAACGTCGAGCTCACGAAATGACTGGCCCTGGCTTTTGACTTTGACTTTGACTCCTATGGCATTGTTTTATTAGGTGCCGGCACTTTCATCTTATCTCAAGTCGGAAGCAAGGATTTTATTGATACTTTCATATATTGTATTTGTTCTCGCTCTTAATCCGGGATGGGATCGGATACTGAATTGGTCCTTGGAATCATCATCATGTTCTCTGTAAACTGACTAGACATTGTTTGGTAATTTTGTTAGTATGGTATCGCTTTGGACGATTGGAATGACATTGGTTACTGGTATATCCAGGTATTTTGAAAAGTCTCTCACGAGACCCTGAAGTACATAACGTTCTGAATTTGAATGTATGTGTCAAAGCTGTATATCCTGAGCAGGCATAAATGCCTCGTACACGAGGACCAACTTCAATAATGAATATCGCGCTCTACCGCACTTTTAATTTTTGCGCAAATCAGCACTTCTTCTCAGCTTCTCGCAAGAGACGACGAACCAATTACATGGTACAAGGTAAAATGACGGGGTCATGAATGATACCGAACAAACCAAGCAAAGTCCAAGAGTCGGTCAACTGGATCTCCCGGTGGACAGGTGAGTAACTGTAACCAATAAGAGCATCTTAGCCTCGAGGTAATCAGTTGAAATTGGGCACATATAGCAGGCATTGTCCTGGATACGATCTGTTGTTGATGAATAGATGTGATTCCGATTGAGTGACTCAGCTACGCAGCATGATTCGGTAGGTAGTATCTCAACCAAGAGAAGTACCTTTATCCTTGTACATATACATGCATATGCCTGTCTGCATGTGGCCGCAGTCAAGGGAAGGGACCTTGCAAATCCATACATTGACATTGACAATACACTCCACTCCACTTGACCCACTTGCAAATCTGCAGGTTGGACATGCATGTATCGTTGGATCATTGCCAATAGGCAACTCGGTATTTGGTGCCATCGGCGTGTGTATACTAATGACCGTTGGAACGCAATAAACGCCAGCGGTACGTCTTTAGTGACTGTTCAGATACAGCAATTAGTACTTTTGTTGAATGATAAATTGAAAAAAAAAACGTGTATTCTCACCATGACACGCATCAGGCTACTACGATGTCCATCCACTGATCCTTGCTCGATGATATTACATGAAAGTCTGAAGATGGCCGCGCGCGCACGCTACTGATGCTAGTAGTCCATCTTCAGCATTGGCCAGGTCACCGCTAGGTGCGGTTGTTCTTGACAGTGCCAAAGAAAATTAGAGGGGAAGAGATCTAGAGTAGAGCGTGGGTGTACCGGACGAAGCGGCGGAGCTCGAAAATCATGAATCCTGTCGCCTGCGTCCATTCTTCAAGTCGCCGTTAAAAGAGGTCCCCAGCAATAGACAGACGTTCCAAACCGATGGCGAGAGTCAGGATATTTGAACTCCCGGTCATTGAATCACAGCTGTCAGAACGTATTCGCAACGAACTAAAACTTGAACTAAATTATATTGTATTCAATAATCGCTGTAATATAAGTATCTTGTACATGCAATTGAGTAATAAAACAAGCAACACGGACTAAATCAGCAGAGGGGGGTGAAGTGTAAAGAAAGCATACGCTACTTTTCCAACCAAAATAGAAATATTAGAGGCTGGCAGCGGGCGAAAAACAAACTAGGAAGAACGAAGCCGAGCTAGTCACTACACTCTAATACTACATTCTTTTGAAAAGATCCAGAACAATCCGAAGAAGAAACACGAAATGCAAAAAGAAATTTAATTTCCAACTTGAGGCTAGTAGCAAGGGATCACCGGTTTACCACTTGTTGGCCTCCTCTCCGACAGGCAGAAGCTTGACGTATCTATTTTTCTTGACCTCCTGGCCTTGTTTGCCGAAGTAGCGAGTAGTCATGAAGCTCCAGTGGAGAGATCTGTTACACACAAGTGCATCCGCACACACATGTCAGTGAACTAGTGCAGGCACCGAAAAACGCGTGTATAGACGACATACCCAACGATCCAGTCCTGAAGACCCTGGACATACTGCTTGACGATATCGTCCACCTCAGGACCCCAAGAAGGAATCTTCTTCCTATTCTCCTTGAAATCGTCAATCGTCTGACGGCAAAGATCACCGACGTAGTCGATGGCACTCTGGAGGTTGTGTCCGTGGTAGAGCATAAGGATGACGATCATGTTGTGCGTATCACCTCGGGATTGCTCTACATTGTAAGAGAAGATGTCCTGAAGCATGCGAGATTAGCGAGATTGACCATTTGGCGATTAGTACGGCTGCGGATGAGCACTCACGTTAGACCAAGTAACAAGGTCATTGGTGGACTGGTTGAGCGACTTGATGATGGGATCTTCAGCAACATAGTCAGGCAGGTCAATGCCCAAGCCGTATCTACGATACAAGAACAGAGTTGAATATTCTCTTTTGTGCCAAGGAATGTGGAATGTGGAATACGTACTCAATGAGAGCCCAGCAAGGCTTGCAGCCTGTAAAGAAAAGGGGCAACAAACACGTTTAGTCCTCACGGGTCATAGAATCAGACCAGAAGTTACAAACCAGAAGTATCCCTGCGGACGTCGATATACGATTCCAAATCAGGGATAACGCCGGCGTCACGGGCTTTAGCCTGGATATTGACAGCCTCAAAGAAAAGCTCGAGCGTCTCTTTGAATCGTGCTTGGCATCCCGGGCCTGCGTCTTGAATGCAGCGGTGCCAGAAACTATTAAGTGTAGCGGCGGAGAAAGGAAGAAAACATCTATTAGACACTTTGCGTTGCTAATTTCTGAGCGAAGTACTCACTCTCGGGCAAGCTTGCCTGCGTTGAGCTCTTCGTCGGGCTGGACATAGTCGGATTTCTTTGTAGGGCGGTACCACTCGGTGAACCACAAGGCGTTCATGACGGCGTCAGAAAGCGCATCAGTGTCCTTTGTCATCATCCCATCGCTGATGTTATCCCTGCAACCGTCCAGAATAAGATACATGAAATCCGAGAAGGATGAGGAAAAAGGCCCACAAATGGAACAGATAGTTCATGAAGTCAGAAACAACGCGGAGCCGCTGATCGGGTGCAGTGTTGTAACAATAGGCAGTCAGCTCTCCAGCTTGCAAGCCATACAAAGCCTTCCTGCGCTTGTCGTTCAAGTCAGGGCAGTTCGTGTCAAGCCACTTGACCGATTGAGCTGCAACGGCGTCACCGTTCGAGTGGTAAACAAGGGGGAAGGTGCAGTGTGAGACGAGATCAGGAAGGATGAAATGGTCAGGAGTATCTAGCTGTTTAGCGGGAGTGGAAGCAGGAGCCGAGGCGATAGTGTTCTCAATGGCCATTTCGTTCGAAGAGTAGCGGTTTTTTATCGAAGAATGAAGATGTATGAAAGATGGGGAAGTTGAGTGATTAAAACTCGAAAAATTCGAGGCTCTATATGTTCGAAGTTTGCAGATCGGTGATCGAGCGAATAAGTGGTCAAAACGCCTAAAATCATCGTCAGGAACAATACTTTGTGGATGGGTTTTCAAAAATGAGACATGAAACAAACCTTTGCCCTCTGTAGCTCTTGTGCGTGTGGCACTACAAAACAACCAATTAAAGGTCCGGATTCCAAAGAGACCGCTGTAAGCTAAGGGGATGAGAAGTCTCACTGATGTTTCTTGTTGGCTTTATGTAGCGGCCAGAGGAGAGCTCGCGTATACCTGTAACGCAAAGTGGAACTTCGGATATGAGAGGAAAAAACCGCTTAAAACAAAAAAATAAAACCTTACGAATGACTGGAGCAAAACATATACATCGGAATTCAAATGCCGTGTCCCGTCGTCCCGTCTCTCTACTACGAGAGATTAATACACGCGAAAAGCAGATCCAGTTCACGTACATCTTGTTATCCCATTGGGTATATGCACCGAGATTCTAGAGCTACACGCGCATGAAGGAGGATAATATCACCGTGACATGGTCAATTGTAACCAAAATCCCATTCGTGACCCGGTGTCATGTCGGCCTAGCGTAGTGGGAATGAATAAAGAGGTACGTACAACGCAGACACGTTACACCGAAATAAGCGGTATAGCGGCGCTGAGTCGCTCAACGCGATGTCAGGATTTTAGTCTTACTAGTCAGGCATCCGCCTTCACCTCCGTAGACAGGGCACACTGAACACCGAGTGTCACCAAAATAATCGTCGCCAATCTCATAAAACACGAATCAAGAGCTGGATACACGGACGAGCGGATACACGGACGAGCAGAACCAAATAGCGATGGAAAGGTCTAAGATCATACAAAGTCCAAGCTGTGAATGAGTTGCAAAGCCACGTGGCGCCACGCCAGTTTGAACCGACGGCTGGATGTTTTGTCTTTTTGTCTTTCCAGCTACTGTCCTAAAGTGGTAGCAGGGCTGTCCATTTTGTTTCGTTAGGGTGACTCTGGGTGAGTTTGCCAGGATCTTGAAGACAATAAGAAGCAAGGTCTCCATGGAGAACAAGTTCGGCATAACCGACTGTCGTGAGACTCTACACAAGACGCAAAAACAGAGGTTTCCGAGTCGGTGCCAGGAGGTTTACGGAACGGAGATGTGTGAAACGCCCAATGCGCCCCGGCATTGGCAAGGTATTGTGTGGACGTATAATGGTGTGAATTGCAGTGAAAGCCTGAAGATACGCCGAAAAGTACGATCAGCGTCATTACTATGGTGGCAGCTACTAAAGCGTACTCACCTGGCGTCAAACCCCCAACACTGAGTCACGGATATATCCTGGCGACAACTGTTTATTGAAGGAAGATCTATCAGCAGTAGGCCACGAGCTGATCTTTGCGAAAGGATCTATAAGGGTTGCAAAGCGACCCATACCCTCCCATACATGGTACCGTAGCAGACAAGGTGACACAACACACGTGAAATTTGAACTGGAAATACACTGTCAGGAAGGCAACAATGAAGCCGATGAAGAAATTGAAATGATATTTTCCGAAATTTGAAAGTATTGAGAACGAGATAGGTTGTGTCGTTACGCGAGATTCGAACAGCAATATCATGTCGCAATTACCTTTCAGCTACATGTATTAGTGACAAATGCGTTCGTAAACATTCTTCGTATATGCGAAAGTTGACCACGGAAATATGTCGAGCATTCTGTGAGCGATTCAAGAGAGACATCGCGATTTTCGGGAAAGACGAGGGTATCGGTTTGTGGACCCCTCCATGGACCTCTTACTACTTGTGGAACCTCATCACGTGCTATGTGCTAACCACCGACTCACACACTCAGCGTTTTAACTTTTTAGTAACCCTGCGTTTCGCCTTCGCTTGGCGCAGTTGTAGCAGACACTTTTGTCGACATTCTAACGAGTGTGGTGAGTACGGTTGGTTGGTCTTCCATCTCAACGTGGATATTTGCTCGGTCTCTCTTCTCCTGTTTTCCCGAGCCAGTGGCCAAAGCTGTATACTCGAAAATTCCGTTCACGACTGAGTTCTTGAACTTAGGTTTCGACTAAACGACGGAACGGAACACAAATATTATTTACAAGTTTGATGTTGGTTTCGTACTAATAATGACTTGCAGATCTTACGCTTGGGGTGAAACGATGCCTACCCTTGTAGGGTCTGGCAGTCCGGCTCCCGTAGCGAACCCTTCAAGCCCGACGAATTCGGCCTTCTCGTTTCGTCATTTTCTTCCGGCGGGGACGGTTGAACTGGTGACCGAAAAGCCTTCTTCGCACTGTGATCATCCTAAAGCGGAGGATGGTTGGCGCCATTTTTGCGATGTGCAATGCATGCTGAAAATTGTCCACCCAAGCTGTGGTGAGCTTTGTCGAGCTCTCTGGTTCTTGGTTTGCCATAGATTCATTGCGGCAACTTACACCGTTCTCGACGAGCTATCGCTTGCGCTTGTTCGAATTTACTTGATTCCTTATGACCTGGCCAATGTACAAGGCAGGCTGAGCTACAGAGCTAGGAAGAAAGAGGATTTAGCTTTGGCTAGAGCGTATATGTCCAGCCTACTTCCTCAGATTGTACAAGATCAAGGACTCTGGGAAGGCAGCGCATCGCTTTCATCGTCGCCACCCAAGTTACTTGAGTCTTCTCCCGTAAGTCAATGATCGCCTCAACCGCAAAATAGTGGCTAAATGTTGGCAGGATCGACGGACGTTGCCCGAGATCTACAGTGATTTGCTATCTCCACAACCTTCAAGGACGGAGGGTAAAAGCGTCATCAATCGTATGCTCGACTATACTGATGATCTCGAGGGTCTGGGGATTCGGTCGACCTTACATCGATATCAGCGACAGTCAGTTGCAGCCATGCTTCACAAGGAACGCTCTGAAGAATCAAATATACCAAACCCTTTATACATACCTCTAACTGGTCTGGATGGAAAAGTATTCTATTACCAGCCGGGGACCACAGAGATTCTTCGCGAGCAATATATGGTATCTTCAACGCCAGGAGGAGTTCTTTGTGAAGAGCTGGGTAAGTATAATCCACCCATCTTGAATCACTTTCATGTAAATATACATTTAGGCACCGGAAAGACAGTGATTATACTTGCTCTGATTCGAAGCACAATAAACGAACTATCACAACCTGAAGAGTCACTCTTCGACGCCCGACCTGTCCTGACACCCCTAGCATTTCGGCATTTCCCCTCTGGTGAGTTTGCCGCGAGCCGAAAGCGACTTCAACCTCGGCTTAGGGAGACTCCGAGAAGATTGAAGTCCGATTCACTTTCCTCATCCGAGTCCAATGTACCGTCTCTCCGAGAAATCCTGTTGCACTTACTACGTTCAAAACCCGATACCTCTGTTCCAGATTCAAGGGCTTTACTAGAGGCGCGAGAAAACATCTCTGACCTGATTGAACAGATTCCTTCGCTTAACGATCTGCGCAAAGCGAACACACCATTTTACCTGCATTACCAGGGAGAGCCTTCAGGAAATCGCTCGAGCAACCGTGGTGTTACCAATCCAGGTCCGAAAGTCATGTATCTATCATCTGCAACGCTGGTCGTTGTCCCTCCCAACTTGGTCTCTCAGTGGGATCGTGAGATCAAGAAGCATTGCGAGGAGATTCCTCGCGTGCTAATTGTGCGTTCTCGCGAATCTATTCCATCTGCTAAGGTGCTTGCCTCAGAATATGATGTATGTGCAGCTTTGAGTTCTGTTGCCGAGTCTAATCATCCTTCCTTAGATTGTTTTGATGACGTACTCCCGTAAGTTATTTCAGTTTGAGGAATTACGGTATCTCATTGTGTGGAGATCAGGATTCACTGATGAAGAAAAGAAGAAGGACATCCAGAAGCTACATTCATGGAAGATCTGCAAGTGCCCCGAGTTTCCAGGCTCACGTGTTCCCCAATGCACTTGTAATGTACAAGAGGTATCGTCACTGCTGCAAGTGCGGTGGAAACGACTTGTGATAGACGAAGGGCATGTTTCGTCTTCCCTCAGGACACGACTCACTCCGTTCGCGAAACTACTCAGTGTCCAGTCAAAGTGGATTGTTACCGGTACACCAACGACAAACCTTCTTGGATTAAGTTTTGGTAGCAGTTCTAGCGAGGTCATAGACCAAAAACTGGATCAAGATCTGATGGTCTTCTCCGAGGACCAGAACTCAGAAATCGCCGATGCCGGTTCCCTGTTTGGTGCGCCTGGTACGCCCGAACCTCAGGACACTCATGCCTTGACCGCGCATGACAACAAAGATATCCAAAATCTGTTGACCATGTTCACACACTTCGTAGGAATGAAATTTCTTGACGACGCGTTGTTTAAGACCCATATCAAAGAGGCCTTGTTTGATCCCAAAGGTCCATGCCCGGGGGCGATCAACATGCTTGAACGTCTCATGAATCTGGTAATGATCAGACACAAGTGAGATATGCAATACCTCAGTTGAAAGTTGTTACTGAACAAGAACCTTCATCAGAATCCAGGACGTGGAAGAGGAAGTGCTGTTACCGAGGCTTACACGCGAAGCAATTTTCTTGGACTTATCCCCCTATATGGCTTTATCTTACAATGCCTTGCAAGCAGCCATTGCCATTAATGCAGTCGATTCTCAGCGAACTGACCAGGTGAGCCGTTTTCGTGACTCACCAAAGCGACTCTTAAACGACTCGAATGAACATAGGATTACATGTTTCATCGTTCTGTAAGCATTGTATCTGAATACAAACGATAAGCACTCAATTTGTGTATCATAGAATTCGGATGCTCTCCAACTCACAATGAAGAACATGTCTCAGTAAGCTGGGCTCCTTAATTGCTTTTCTCGCTCTAGAATGACCCATATATGTTAGGTTGATGTTCTTTTCGGTGGACGACAAACTTTACAATGTCGTTGAAATGGCTAGCCGCTCCAATGAAATCATTGAAACCGCTGCAAAGAGGAATATCTCTCCCGAAGATATGACCCTTGCTCAAGAAGCCCTAGCACACGTGTAAGTGTCTCTCGTCGTACAATAAATCAACATACTTGATGTGCACGATCATTTAGACACCTTGCAGCACAGGACGCTCTCTGGCGTACAATTCAAACCCATGAAGACATTCCGTATCCAGTTTACAATCTACCCTTCTCCATCTTCGAATCCTGGTCTAGGTTCTCTACCAATTCCAATACCCAGGCAGTCGGGAATCAGACCACAGGCGAGCTAATACACACAGATCGACTCTTACGGTTACGGGAGATCATTGTCCGTCGCCCTCTTATCGGCCGAACGGACCTTGTGGATCTTGGAAAACAAGTGGCCGAGTCAGATCGAATGCATCGAGCGTTGTTTGAACAACTTCAAATGAGAAAAAAGGAGAAGGGAAAACCTCGAGTATCAAAGTCGAGACAGCAGATTCAGAATGTGGGTGACCTCAAGTCTCTGAATGCTTCCAGAAATGCCGCGGCATCGGGAACGATCAAGGAAATGCAACAAGAGCTTCGAGCTTCCCTGGCACGTTTAGAAACGCTAGCTCAAACTGATGAAGTTGAACCCCCTCCAAATGACCTTTCTCCTTCGCTTACGGTCAAAGTACGGCCCTCTGCCCTGCTTTCCTCTTCTCAAATCGCCCACGTCCGCATTGGGGCCTCTGCATCTAGCAAATTGAACTATATTATAGAAGAAGTACGTTCATGACTTTACTGTAATGAAATGTACAGACTTACCATGCTCTCCAATCACAGGTTCAGAAATACTCCGCTGACGAAAAGTTCCTCATCTTCTCGGAGTCTGAGCTAACGTTGGCTCATGTGGCGGAAGCTCTACAGCTCTTACAAGTGAAATTTCTACGCTTTAGTACTCAAGTTTCGGCATTGGTACGGGAGCAGCTTGTCTTGACCTTTGAAACCTCGGATATGTATCGGGTCTTTTTGATGGAACTAAAGCACGGCGCTCGGGGCTTGTAAATCATGAACTCGTTCTCTTATGCCGTAGTCGTTCTCATGGTCCTTCTTTTCACAGAAATCTCGTCTCAGCGTCCCGTGTGATCTTCTGCGAACCTGTATGGCAAGCAGACGTGGAGTCACAAGCTATCAAGCGGGCACATCGTATTGGCCAAGTCAGACCAGTAACCGGTAACCTCCCACCTTTTTAATACATGTTTCCCGCTTTCTGATCACTCAAATGCAGTCAAAACTCTAGCAATAAGGGGAACTGCCGAAGAGAAAATGATTGAAAGGCGAGAGATCCTGAAACAGACAGGAGACAAGATTCCGAAGCTTTTGGAAGAGACGGGAATGCGACATTTCATTGAGGTGAAATCTCGTTTCGATGTATTGAATTGCAACATCAATGTTAATTTGCATCTGTAGAATCCAAAATTCATATACCCCACTAACCAGGCCGACAAAACTTCACCTCAAATCAACTTCCCCTTGCTTCGAATTTCGACTAGGGAGTGCTCTGACCAGAAGATGCTCAGTGAAATGTCTGTTGCCGAGCTCCCCGTGGAAGGCGCGTCCACACCATCCAAGCCTATTACGCCGCCTCGTACGCCAGGTCGAAAGCGAGTCCGAGTAGAGGAACCAGTGGACTCCTCGGAGACTCCGGAAAGCTCAGAATTCAAACCCGTCAAGAAAAGGGTCGTGCACTTTGGAATCTGACCATGAAGTCTTTTCCTTTTGACACTTCTTTATTTGCAACGAACGTGTAAGTTGTACGAGTTGTAGCATATAGCATATAGATTATTTGGGACTAGAGTGAATTATATTCGCACCATTGAACATTGGAATGACTCACTAGAAGCATCCTTGTCCGACGAGTGCCAAGGTGTCAACACTACCGTACGACCGCCTGACTGGTAGACGCTGGCGAGTACGTATGCAGGCAACGGATACGGAAAAACACAGTCAACCTGCCGAAGCGGGTGTCAACACAGACACAGAATATACATAATCTGTGGAGCTCGTTATAAGTTTGCTGGTCAGAGAACCTCGCACCCACTTTCCCTTCCTTCCCTTCCTTCCCTCAACTAGGTCTTTACTCCCTTTAACCACACTCTCTTAAATCAGTAATGCAGTTCAAGACCTCTCTCGCTACACTCGCAAGCGCCTTGCTAGCTTCACTTGCCGCCGCACCCACCAGCGCCACGCCTACACAAGTTAAACCGGTTATGTTGGACGTGTGGAGCCCAAAGATCACCTCTCCCACCAACGGGACAGTGTGGATCATTGGCACTGATGTCAATGTTACTTGGTGTGTCCCTAAACAAGCTTATGCATCCGCATTTCTGACGCGACGAGCCTCGCCGCTCGCTCGTAGGACCACATCCGATGCACCGGTCAATATCTCAAACGGTGGATCTATTCTTCTGGATAACAACGGCTACCCTTCCGAGGGTAGGTCCTTTCACGAGCTAGCATTCGCTTTCGAGACATTGATGGCCCGTTCGTAGCTGGGTACCTTGCTAAGCCCATTGACCTTAGGCAGGGTTGGGCAACAGTAACTGTTCCCGACGTGATTCCCGGAAAGAACTACTCCATCGTCTGTGCGTATTCGTCTCCTTGCTCTAATTGAAACAACCAGATTGAATTGAACAACACCCCTTCAGTGTTTGGTGACTCCGGCAACCAAGGTGAACGATTTGAGATTAGAGAATCGAGCGCTCTCGACCACTTGCTTACGCTGTAGAGACCAAACGACAACTTGTTTCGGACGGACTTGATTTTATAACACGCACCAGAGTAATGTAACTCTTTTCCGTGAGCACCAGCTTCTTGGGAATCACGCCAGAAACAGTGAGTAAAGTCTATGAAAATGCTGTGAATTATACTCCGACTTCGAAGATAAGATGAATTGG
The DNA here is from genome assembly GCA_000296255.1 of Omphalotus olearius VT 653.13. Taxonomy (NCBI): domain Eukaryota; kingdom Fungi; phylum Basidiomycota; class Agaricomycetes; order Agaricales; family Omphalotaceae; genus Omphalotus; species Omphalotus olearius. The sequence goes on from JH814844.1 coordinate 145,399, forward strand.
TACAAATGGCAGTAAATGTGAAAACGCGAATGTTGAATGGGAACATACGATGCAGATGAACAGGAAGAAAAAGATGCAATGTGAAATGCAGAAGCTGAACGTGAAATAAATATCATCATAGCTGAATAAAGCTAGTGTCGATTCCATGCGAAAAGTCCCATATGCAAATTCTCTGCATAGCGCAATCAATACAAAGCTAAGTCATCGAAAAAGTAAAAGGCTTACCTGGTCTTCACCACACGAAACAATCTGCAAAGAACGTTGAGCGCTTCCTCATGGACATGAAGATGAAAAATCCTCACCTTAGTACAATCGAATCCAATGCAAAATATCCTCCCAGTGTGCCCACCCGTTAAATCCGCAACCAAAGCACCAGTTTTACAATCCCAGACCTAAACCCAACTATTCAGAGCACTATCGCCTCATGACCCAGACCAAATCTTACCTTGATACTCAAATCATAACTACCACTCAACACAAAATCTTCACCGAACGCAACACTCCTGACCAAATCTCCATGAACAGCAAACCGGTGACGCCCATCGCTATGCCTTTGCACATTACTAAGTGGTGTTATACTAGTGCTCCCACAAGCCTGGCAAAGCACAGCCTGACCCCCATCGAGTGCACCGAGCCCTGTAGCGTGACCGCCATACGCACCAAATCCCCCTGAGCTTGACGATGCCCCAAAGTTGGTGTGGAAAGGTGTCACAGAGGGAGACGAAAGTGGCAACGGCAATGGGATGTTCCCCTGATTCGCACTAAACCCATGTGCATGTGAGTGTCCATGTACTGAATCGTATTGAGAATCGGGCGACGTGGACCATCCTTGTAGTGTGGTGATGTCTATCAGACGCAGATGTTTATCTGAGGATCCAGATAGGACATAGGGCGGTTTGAAATCAATAGAGGCGATACTGCAAAGTAACAATCAGCCTCTCTTCGTGATTCCGGGAGTTGTTGGACATACCCTCTACTGTGGTGATTCTCAAAAGTACGGAGAAGTTTGCCAGTCTTTGCATCCCAAAGTCTGATGGAACGATCTCCAGAGCCCGAAACAATAAGAGTAGGTGAAATTGACACGGCGTTGACTGCCGCACGATGAGCACCGAGTACAAATTCCGGAGCAAGGTCAGGAAACTTATACGTTCTCACTGTACGGTCTGGTGAACAGAAGAGCATCAATCTCACCGTAACTAGAGTTGAACGACCAGAAATACCTTTCGAGCATGAGACGAGTCGCTCATCGTCAAACCTGACGCACAAAACACTATCATCATGGTCCGAAATTACCTTGATCAACTTGTTCTTTTCGAGATCCCATATAGCCACCCTCTTATCACTTCCTGCAGTAGCAAGGATGCCATTATGTACGCAAATGCTCAAAACTGAGCTCGCGTGCACCCCGCCAATGACCCTCTCTACAAGACCAGTGGACAGATTCCACTCCCGCACTGTCTTATCACGAGAGCCGGTGAACAACACCTGGACGCCAGTAGACGGGTAGGTGTATAATTGAAGACAGTAAATCGTGTTGGTGTGCGAATTATTCGGTGCTCCGCGAGTCTGGAGAGCCGAGAGATGATAAGACGCCGTTAAAAAGCGTTTCTGTAGTTTAACATGAGTTTGATGAAGAAGTTTGTAATTTGGCTTTGATGAGGAGGAGGCGCTCAAGGAGTTGAGTATTGATGGAGCAGAATAACGATTCTGTGTGGGAGTTCGGGTGTTGTGAACTGGTTGCGAAAGAGGGAGACTGTTCCCGGGACAGACGGTCATGCGGTTTGAGGATGTAGAAGTGGAAGATGAAGAAGTCGAAGCAAAAGAAGTCGAAGCAGACCCGCCGGACCACGAGGCAAATCCAGAATCTAGCTCTGCATGCATCATCGTGAGCTCAGCTTTCGCCGCCTCCACCTCGTTCCTCAACACTTCAGTCATATCCTGTTCATCTGCTTCTTCATCTGAATCGCCCATTCCCTCGTCATCTGAATCGTCCCAAGAGTCATTTGCCAGACGGGATGACAGGGAATCCACGAAAGCGGTCGATTTGGACGGTTGGCGCCATTCCCAGCCACGGGCATAGCAGAGTCTCTTCCAAAGCGTTTGGTCATTTGCGAGCGAGTTCCACCGTCTGCTTACGAAGCTACAGGTTAGTAGGGTTGGAAAGGCTAAATGCGAGAATATCTGGAGAGCGACTTCTGTTGGAAGAGACTACAAAGAAGAAATGTAAGCTATGAAGAGCTGCAAGCGACTGAGACCAGTTACTCACTCCAACAACGTCAAACTGCAACAGCGGTGCGAGTCGTCTTTGTATAGTGGCAAGACGGGACCTGGGTAAAGATGCAAGAAGCTGATACGCCAATTCTTGAAGACCAGATAATAAATGAGAATGCTTCTCCTCCAGTAGCCTATCCCATACCTCACCTTCACAGTCTTGAACAGAGCCCAATCCCGAAAGTATATCAACATTTTTGGTTAACAAGGGTTGAGTGGCAGACTGTTGTAAGATATCTTCGTCATTATCATTATAACCTTCGTCGAAAATATGAGATTTCATGGGTAGCGATCTAGCAAGTTGAGCCAGAGATGTTGGTGGAAGGAAAGAAGGATGCGCAGTGAGCTCTGAGGCTCTTCGTGGAGTCTATAATGTTGGTCGTAGCAGTCCCAGAGTCGTCGAGGCAACGGAACAGTGATACATCAGAATCATCACGTGACCATTCAATTGCCTGCCTAATCTAATATGTCCTTTTTTGGCTAATCTTTTTCTGTTTTCAGGCTGCAGGTTTTGTGTATTATTTTTACAACATATGCTGTTAACTTCTGATAATGACATAAGCATTCTTATGTCCCACATCATCCACCTGTTTCGACCCGACTAAAGAATACTGCCCAATCTGCAGGTCGGTATGCGAAACGAGATTCCGGCGAGTAGAGTAAAAGACAACAAAAGACAGTCAGCAAATTGTTCCAAAGCAATACGATAGCCAACAAAAAATCCACTAAACGTGCTTCACAGGAGCATTCGAAGAGAAATAGGGTATAGAAAATGCAGCGACAAGGATCAATGTAGTGAGTATGCCAACTGCCACATAAGATGATGACGATGAACTGTCATCTTTTGGTTTTTTGGTGCTCCTAGCACTCTTTTTCGAAACAGATGCGGAGGAAAATGAAGGTGGAGAGGGGAAAAGCTGAACGTACCCGATGGACTTTAAGCCATGGATACTGTTGAATTGCCGATCAGTATGACAGCTACGCGGAAGAGACAGAAAAGTAGACTGACTAGTATGCTTCTAAATTTCTCTTGATCTCTTCCTGTTCCCCAAGAGGAACGCCGGAAAGAGAAAATGTCACTTTTGTAGAATCAGTGGATTGCACAATACTTGTGGTCAAGGTGCCGCTGTGTCCTGGTGATGCAGCGGATAAATTTGGCTTGACTGCACTTATAAATAGCGACGTACCAGATGGCCATGTCGGGCTCTGTAACGCCCATGTCTGGACGATCTTGCTCGGCGGCTCAAGTGACACGTAGGTTCCCTTCACACCTCCCCCGAAGAGAGAATACTCCGTACCCGCTTTAGCAGCAGACTGGAAGTAGGGGCAATTAGTGATGAAAATTCTGCTTGAATACGTATTGGGTAATACCTGAGCAGGAGCTCGCGTCCACATCGGAATCCTCTTCTCATCCGTCAGCATGCCGAAGAGATCATCAGCCGAAGCCATGAACGATGCTTCAACAGTCACAGTGGTGATATTCACGGCCTTCTCTTCCTTCTTGGGCGCTGGAGCGACAGAAACTGGAGCCGGTGCAGAGCCAGACGCCGCAGAAGGCGTAGCTGCGCCGGAAGCAGGAGCAGGCGTACCGGTCCTGCTGGGATCGGCACTGACGGTCAAGTCCTTGCCGTGGGTCTCGATCAGAGCAACAGGGAAACGAGTGAAGACTTCCTCTAGTATTGGAGGTCCCCGTTTCTTAGCCATTGCGACAAGAGATTCGGCGGATGCAGATGATGGAGAAGAGATCGACCAGAAGTACTGCGGATAGTGAATGTATTGGCCAGATGTCAACGGGGAGTACGATCATTGACATACCTGATAATCACTGAGTTTGTCCAGGGTGATTTCATGAGAGACTTCAGGGATATCTAAACGACCTGTCACTTCAGTCCCATCACTGGTCTTGCCAGCCCACTCTAGTACGACTTTGCAGTCATAGATAGTGATCAGCCTGGCATCCTGATAGTCAGTATAGTTCCACTAAAGAACGAGCGTCAAATAACATGATATGGACCATCAAAAAGTCCTGGAGAAATGCGCTTCAAAGCCAGAAATACTTACTTGGACTTCCTCTGCCCTAGTTCAATATCCCCATCCACTTCCACAATCTTCGTAATCACCACCTCCTCTCCCTCTTTATCGCCCTTCACCGTCAAATTCAACAACTCGCGTTCGAACCAGTCCTGTCCCCACTTGGTGACATTTTTGTTCTTCCAATGCCAGTTTGCGGTCGACGGAGGAAGCGCCATGATTAGAATGAGACTGTTCTAGCGTTCAGAATTATTGAATTTTTCAGAAAAGAGACAAAGATCGATCTATCGATAGAAGAACGAAGGTGAAAAGAAGAGAGAAAAGAATTTGAAGTTGGTATTTCAGGCGCGTAGTAAGCGCGTTCCACAAATTTCCAGCAATTTCCAGGTTCCTCCCTGCCCGGATTGTCTTGTATTTGCTCTTGATTGGCTAGACCTTCGGAACTTCCAATATTGGAAAACTCGGCTTGGCGCGAGTTTCTATTCAATCTCATGGAAAAGGGCCTAGTACGACCTGTATCTCAATCGATACGATGCTCGTCAAGAGCACATACACAAATATCTTTTTCAAGAAGTCTAATACGACCGAGATACAAGTCTACTAGCTCTGCCTCGGAATCGAACAAGAAGGCTACTTCACAAGAACTGCTTTCGTGGCCTGAGTACCTAGCCATACGAAAGAGTCGACGGAAATGGCAAAATGTGAGTCTATATATCTATTGTTTCCTTTTTTTACATATCTTACTCGTGTCAGGCAATGACAATACCTTGCTCAGCGCTGGGGCTGATTGGAGGCGCGGCGTACTTTGGTGGTTTAGAGACAGACCCCATGAAACCAATTTTAGTGCGTTACACCGTCTTCGTTGTCTGTTCTGTTCTCAACCATATACAATATCTCAGGGTATTGATCCTTTCTTCTTCTATGGGATATGCACCGCTGCGTGTATGGGTGCGTCCGAGCTCGGAAAAAAATACTTGGTCATATTTGAATTAATCATGTTGGTCTAGGTGCTGGTTATCTCGTTGGACCTTCCCTCGGAAACGCAATCTGGAGATATTCCCACCGCCGTTTTGGCAAGCTGATTGACACGCGCGACCGTGAATTCTACCAACACATCTCAAACAACCGCGTCGATCCTTCCATACAAAGCCCTACAAGTCCAGTTCCGGATTTCTACGGTAAGGATGCTGTTCCGACGTCCGAGTATGTTTTTCTGACGTATACAATACGCAGGCGAGAAAATTGGTTCACTACATCAGTATAGACAGGTATGGAATCACCCTTCGATTGCCGTTGGCTTAGCTCTGACGCGGGTTCGATGATAAATTTAGTGGCTTCGCGACCAGAATAAATACAGGCGCAAGGTTACTTTACCAGAGGATTGAACCTGAAATGAGTGCATGTACTTCACATTACAGTAGCTCTTTTTTTGTAACTGTTTTTTAATACACAGCTTTTCTTCCTTCCGCAAGCTTGTGAGATGTCTAAAACACATATATTCCGATGTAAACGTATGCAGCTATGTACACACCAGTCCATGGCGAGTATTACACAGAGCTTGACCCAGCAAGTAAGGAAAGATGGTGTCGGTGCGGCCAAGCACACCATGGTAAGTACAGAGATAGTTAGAGATAACGGTTATGACAAGCACAAAGACCGAATAAATAGTTTGGTTTGTGATGAAGCACGGGGGTAGCAGTCTATATTAAGGAGACTGATACCTCCATGATAAATAAGTTAGAGAAAGGATTTAAAATGAATGTACATTTAAAAGACAGGAGCTCGCGAGTGAGCAATGAGTGGACAGATCCTGAAAGAATCCACAGGCCAGCTTGAACCACGGATGACTGGCATGAATCACCGTCAGCCTGATTTTGTCAAGCTGCGTGAACGGGAGCTCGAGGACTTGACTGGATGCCGCTCAACTAGGCAAAATCTAGGGACAACACCGCGGGGGCAGTTTGGTTTTCCGACATGTTCAACTAGGCACCATCCGTCATGATATTCCTCTAGCAGACGAACAGTATCAGAAATGCTGATGCGAAGCTCATCATCAAGTGACGGGGTAAAAGTATTGATGACGGTCATAAGACGTGGGAGGGAAGATTCTGAATGTATGGCCTGATTCACTTTGGACATCACAACGGACAGGTGTTTACCAGCTGATGAACGCCGTTGCTGATGAGCGAAAGATGTCGAACGAGCGGGACTAGGTAGGGGTTCAGCGGAAATGGAAACAGGAGTAGTGTTTGAGAAGCGTGAAGAAGAGGAGTTCTTTGGGACTTGCAATTTACTGTTCGCAGGAGGCGTGGGGGGCATAGGAGGATACGGCTTCGCGTCTTCAGCGGGTACGGGCGGAAGAGGAATATTAGGGCCTGCATTCGCCACGATATACGAGGGAGGTGGCGATCGTTCACTGGAGTAAACGGGCATGTCGATGGGAGGTATCCATTTACGTCCTTCGAGAGCAGCCTTTACATGTCCTGGAAGCTGGCCATCCTTAATAGGCACACCGCGATAGTTTTTGATCTGAGGAGCCCATCCAGCTTCGCCTGGATAAGAATCAGCAAGGATCACTTTAACGGGTTTCTCAACCTCGGCTGAGCTCAAAGACTCGAGCCCAGGGCTCTTCCAGTCACCAAAGCCATAGCTACTTTCCGGGGTGGAGGGAGACCACAACCCGGGTACGCTGTTGCTTCGATTTTTCCTTCTACTTCTGAGCTTATATATGATACAAACTGTTGACAAGGAAATTGAGCCACAAGCATGCACCTCGAATACAACCACATACGCGACAAAAGGGCTACGCCAAGGGCAGAGATTACAACCGCAATGGCTATATTGGACTTGGATACACTTGATACAACTTGTTGCGCATAATTCGACGTTTCAGAGGCAGCTTGAGCGACAGTGGTGGTTGTCGCCTGATGGTCACGCTTTACGTGCGCAAGTGCTCGTCCAAAATGGCTATGAACACGGCTCATCGTGTCAGAGAGTCGTAAAGAATGAGAATGAACGAAGGAAAAAAGTCGTAGAAACAACGACGGGAAGAGAAAGGAATGGGAGAAGGAAGAGAACGAATGAGGACCTGAAACGGGGCTGTCGTGCAATTATCTTTTGTCCGTATTCCAATTTCCAGCTGAGACGAAATCTCATCAATGCTATCACGCAAATCTGCTCATAGCATCTAGACATCTTGATCGTGATGGCTGCTTTGTCGTGAGTTTGAGCTAAGCGAGGCTAAGCGCCACGTTCGCAAGCAGCGGAGGCAGTACGCCAGTCGCCAGTCTGGCCCAGTCATGTGAAGCGTCCTATCCGATGGCATCTAAGTGGTCGTCAGGTTATGATACACAGAATTTGTATGTACTGCAAGTATAACGTTAACATCACAGCACTAAGAAAGTCAAAAATTATTATCCACAGAACTACATTCATAGATCCAATGAATCTACCAGCAGATTCGATACAGCTCTATACAGTGACCTAGCACCTTCCGATGGTACGAAATCCCCTAGTGCCCCATTCACAATCATCTCCTTCTGTTCGTGAGACAGCTCTTGTACCAGATGTTCAGCGGCACTTTCATGAAGGAATTCTGCAGCGATCGCTATCTGCTCCTCCCTCGTGAAAGGGACAAAAGGCAGTATCGCGGAGACACGGGAAAGAACGGATGCCCCTAGTTGGTCTGAAACACGAGGACGGAGGATGCCCATGAGCTCGACGTATTCTGCCCGGGATATCATCTCTTCTGGGTGTTTTCGTGATCCGTGATATCCAAGAATCAGATCATTCCCGATGTTTGATGTCCCAACCCATATGACATTGCGAACATCAATGTTGCGGGAGTTGGCTTCAAATGTACAACGACCTGAGAGAAAGGTGGGATAAGAGCCAAATTCATGAACACATCCAGCGCTGCACGTACCAAGCTCCCAAGGAACAAGCAGGGTCCAAAGAGCTTTGAGTTCAGTTTTCTCAATCTCCTGAAAAGATGAAACGTCTGCATCAAATTAATCCTGATGACAGGCACAGTGTACTCACGTCAAGCACGACCACGCATCGTCTGCCTTCGTTGTTGGCCAGGAACTCCACCAGTGTGCAAGGCGCAGTGTCCTAACCCTGGTCAGATTCCCTGCGAGTCTAAACTTATGAATTATGGAGATACACACCTCGCTGGAACTGATGGAATACGACCGCCAAAGGTCGTCCGCTGACCTAAGTGTGGTCATGTTCACCGTGTGTATTGGAACATCGAGAAGGGAACCAACTGCATTGCCTCGGTTAGTCGGTCGGATCGCCGAGTCGTTATAATTAGAAACTCACATTGATGCGCAAGCAGAGTTTTACCGTGTCCGCTCGGGCCTAGACATATATTTCAGTATAAGAACATACCTTTACAACAATCAGATACTCACCACAAAGGAAGACCACAATTGGAGCTTTCGAGATCTTCTCAGACTGTATACTAAGCACACGGAACAGCTGTTCCAGTGCGCGATCCTGCCCAATGAGTTTGTATCTTGCTCGAGCAAGAGGCCGGAAAGCTGATCGCGACATCAGTGCATCAATGCGGCGCGTCAGAGGTGCATCGGCTCGCGAAAGGTAGTACCTTGATGAATGCGAAACATTAGTATGGTGTTTCAAAAATGGAAATTTAAACAAGCGAATGCCGAAAAGAATAGAACTTCGGTTCGATGATGCATACCTTGTAGCAGCATCGATCTCCGGGCTTTCCGCCGAAGGAGCCATATTGCTCTCTCCATCCGTCCCTAATCTTGCTGTACCCGCTGTACCTGGGTCAGCTCCATGGCCTAAGAGAACTTTGACAATTCCAAGTTTGTTCTTCAGCCCTTCATTTGCCAATGTGAATGCAAGTGCAGACTCAGATTGCGGTCCAATTGCATCGTTGACATCCACAGAGGCATGCTTATTGTCCTTACCTCCGACCGCCGCGTTCCTCTCAAGTACACGCTGCACCTCCTCTGGATCATCGCTTGCAATTGCAAACAGCAATGCAGGTCGAGGTGTGATAGGCTGGGCAGCAGAGTTTGGAGCTGTATGAGACAGAAGGGCTTGTGAACTTCTTTTGGAGGAGCGGGCGCTCTGTACGGGCAGAGGGACAGAATGAACAGACGAAGTTGGTGATTGAAATTGGGGACTCGACGCAAATGGACTCGCAGAACGCAGTTGCGACTGACGTTGAATTTGAGTCTGAAGTTGTATAGATTCTCTCGCGCCCGACCCCAAGGTCGGGCTGAAAGGAATGACGGGATTTCCACGGATTGTCGTATCAAGTTCTTCTTCGTTTCCTTGTTCAGGGACTGTGGGTGTCAACCCTAACCCGTCTCCATACCCTGCGCGAGTGTTATGTCGAGATGACCGGGCTGCAGAGTTACCCAAGGAAGAGAAAGACCCGCTCACTCGAGACCCTGTTGAGTCAACAGAGCCTCTTCCAGCGCCCCACGACGGAGGGCGAGATAAGGGTGCTGATCGAGCTTCAGATCCACGTTCAGACTCGCTATCCGAGCGAATGTAATGAATGTGACTACGCCTATGTTCAACAGCCGAACTCGAACGATAAACAGAGTTGCGGTTGTTTTGGGGTATAGATGATGTTGTTTGAGATGAAGAAGGTCCGGATATCCAAGAAGATCGTGCTCCTGCCACTGGTAAAGGAGCTGAGTCATAACTATGTCCATGAATGCGTGAAGAAGGATCATTAATAAAACTATGTCGAGCGTGTTCTGGTATAAGCAACGATGAACGTGCAGAAGAAAGCTGAAGAGTAGCGACGGTTAATAGTTAATATGGACGTGCGAGACCATTGACCAGAACATACCAATGCATTATTAGACGAGGAGAAATCCGACGAAGATGCTGTTGTTGATACAGATGCGATAGATAAACGATCACGCTTGGAGTGAAGAGAAAGATCCCCCGTTGTACCAGGGGGTAATGGTGTGACTGTGTGCAATGAATGAGGTTTAGAACAAGCAGAGAAACTCAGAGAACAGAAAGCTCCTACCAGATGCACGACTAGCACCCCTTGACGACGAAGATGTACTTGATGAAGGTGATGCCACAAAGGGCACTGGAGTGAAATTTGTCACGATTGCCGACTGAAAAATATCAGTAAAGAATGAGAGAAAATGCGAAGATGACACACCAATCGAAGGGGTCGCAACCCTGTATTCTTCCTGGCGGGACTTCGAACGGGACTTGTATTTGAGATAGCTTTATGTACTGGAGAAAGTGTTACAGGAGAAGATAAATCAACAATTTCCTGCCCCGATGTAGGACTAGCTCCGGACTTTGAGGGAGACGACAAAAGAAGCTTCGAATCAACATCAGAGGCAGGATCATTCACGGGAACAGGTCCATGAACAGTTGATGTTGTAGTTGATATCGAAGGAGATGGAGACGGAGGTTCCCTTGAGCTTGAGGGTGTGCCGACATTCGTAAAGCTCTGCATGACAGGAGTGTGCTGTCCGGAGGGTGAAGGAGGCGAGAGAGAAGCACTCGGGCTGACATTAGGAAGTCGGTCAGCATCTTGGACGATCGCAGTTGAGGTTGTGGGCAGCGAGGGAGAGGAGGGCAGCGAGGGAGAGGAGGGCAGCGAGGGAGAGGAGGACAATAGCATTCCCGGGTTTGAAGGTGACTGCAGAACAGGACTCGGTCCTCTAAATTGTGAAGGGGGTGAAGAGAAAGCGGTCTGACTCATGACAAAGGCAGAGTCACTAGTGGCCGGAATCGCTTCTTGAGCCGTTGTATTCGACATTGATGAAGGGGATGGAGAGAGCTGCTCTCCTAAGCTCGAAGGTGTATCAACTTCGGCGCCACTCTGTGGTTGGGACTTAGAGGGGGTCGAAAGAGATGTACTTGAACCAACATCAGAGGTGAAGATATTAGCGGGCTGAACAAGATCTACATCAGTTGCAGCTGGCATAGACAAAGACAAAGGGGCCTCAGACAGTGACTCTCCCGTATTCGAAGGCGTGCTAGTTAATGGAGTATTTTGTAGAACAGGACTCTGTTGTCGGGATTTTGAGGTAGATGAACGATAGATACCCGAATCAACATCGAAGGTAGGGATACTAGCGGCCCGGACAAGCTCTGGACTAGTTGTCGTCGAAGTCAACAAAGGAGACTCGGACACTGACTCTCCTGAGCTTGAAGGTGCGGTAGTCATTCCAGGGCTGTGCAGAACAGGACTCGGCTGTCGGGAATTTGAGGCGCCTGACAAGGAAGTGCGTGGGCTGACCTCCACAGGTCGAACAGAGTCTTGAGCTATTGAGGTTGAAGTCGACGACAACGAAGGGGACGAAGTCAATACCTCTCGTGAGCCCGGAGGCATGGCCATCTTAGCATCGCTCTGCAGAACAGGACTCGGTTGTTGAGACTTTGAGAGCGCCGACAAAGGAGTGCACGGGCTAACCTCAACAGCTCGAAGAAAGTCTTGGGTTGAAGTCGACAACGATGGAGATGAAATGGATAGCTCTCTTGAGACTGGAGGCGTGTCCAATTGAGCAGGACTCCGCCGTTGGGACTCTGAGGGCGGTGAGAAAGAAGTGATCGAGCCAGCGATGGAGGCCGAGGGACTAATAGGCAGGACAAAGTCTTGATCAGCCATAGCATCTGTCTTCTGTGTTGACGGAAGTACTTGTTCCTCAAAGCCATGAGGCGTATCAGCATTTGTAAGGAGATGCAAGTCAGGACTCGGCTGTCGGGATTGGGAGGGAGGGGAGAAAGGAGAGCCCGGATTGACACCGGCCGCAGAGGAAGGTGAGAAAACCTGCGGGGCAATTGAAAGTGAAGGTGAATTTAACAGAGGTGGAGATGAGAAATCTTTTGAACCGGGAGGCGTGCCAAGTTTTGAAAAGCTCTGCAGCCCCAGAATCGACTGTGGATGACCAACAGCGGCGGGATCACCGGTGATATTTGAAGAGGGAGACCATACCGGTAGTGGTGGCGAGGTCGGATTAGAGTGCAACGCAGTAGCTATTGGAGACTTCACAACAGAAGGCGGAGGAGTGAAAACCCTCTCTCGAAGAAGGGATAATGATGATGCGGGTGAAACATTTGAGTTGGATGTCATTTCAGCTGGGGGAAGCGTGGCCGGCTTCTGAGACGAGGTTGGATTGCGGGACGGAGTAGAGGGTATACCCCTCTTGATGAATACCTCCTCCTCTTCACCCTGCAGCAGTGGATCCTCATCGTCGCTCTCCTCGTCCAGATCGACCTCTGCAGCGTGCATAACGGTAGCTTCTGCACTTACCAGAAGAGGTGATACTACTTCTGTTGCATGTGTTACTTGTTCTCGAGTGAAAGGAGATGCTTGAGGTGAGGTATCCCGGGCGACGGAGGCTTCTCTCTCTGTTTCCTGCGGATCCCCGCCCACATCACTATCAGCGATTTCCGACTCGATATCTGAATACACGTCGTATAGCGAGTTCAATGTATCGTTCTCTCCAGGTGCTTCTAGTTCTTCATCCTCTTCGACTTCTGGACTGTTCGAAAGGTACGCCAGCTTCGCCGTCACGTCGATCGTATCATCATTCTCGTGAATGAGCGACGAAGTACCCTGTAGCTCTGTATCTGTGAAATCCGGCACCTCGAGATTTAGGGGCGACTTCTTCAAAGTATTCAAGAACTCGAGAGGACTGGCAACGCTTCTCTTCCACGCGTCTCTGACATCATCTTCAAGCTCAGCGCCGACTTCGTTCTTGGCCACCTCTACAGCAGGCGATAGATGACGCGTCTCGGCGTCTGGCTGCGACTGAGCTCGCGTCAATGGAGGTTTGCCTATGAAGACGGCCGTCTCCCGGTTTTCTGAATCCCATCTTGACGTTGGGCCAGTGAGATCTTCGTCCAGTTCCGGTTGATTGTCGTCAATCACATCGTGACTTTCATGGGTGGAGTCCGGTACCTGCGCCACAGACGTCGCCTGCTCCTGTTCATATTCTGTGTCACGCATCCACAGGCCATGCAGCTTCTCTTCTCCTTTCTTCTCCTGATGGTATTCGGTGGGAGAGTCCAGCGTCATGTCAAGTTCTGCAGGTTCTTCCTCTGGAAAGAAGGATCCCTGCATGAAAGGCGAAGGTGATTCGGGTATCCGTGGAACGAAAGCGCCTCCGAGACGCGGAGACATCATCCCAATTCCTGCATTTATGGCAATCTTAGACGATGGACTGCCTAGGGGAAACGATAGGAGTTCAAAAGTGGAGGATAGTGCGGGGCTCCGTGGAGGTGAAAGAACCATCGGAGATGGGGAGACCCATTGAGAGCTGGGAGTACCAACGGAATCGTAGAATCCAGAGTCTTGGTATCTATGGAGAGAATGCCGGTCGGTGTCTTTGTGTGGTTGAGAATGAGAGTGTTGAAGAAAGGAAAGGTGTTTGAGCTGCAGGTCTGAAAAATCAACGGGGGAGAGGAGGCCTGTATGAGGACTTTGTGGTGGTGGATGCTCAAAATCCTGAGCAAATAGATCGTCGTGATGGGTCGCTTGGTCGTTAGAAAGATCGGATGGCAACAAGTTGCCGCCTATATTCAAATCCGCATCAACATTTTGGACACGCGCAGACACGTTCTGGATTTCCTCCGGCGCGTCTAGAGAGGGCTCCTCATCACTGATTGCTTCATATGACAAGTCATCCTCCTCATAATCTTCATCGTCCGAGCCGATAACATCCTTCAGTGCCAGTAACAAGCTAGCTGTCTTGGGCGAACGAGGAGGCGACCGTATTGGTGCAAACACGGCAGAAGGAGGAGTGTCCGGCAATATCTTTACAGTGGGTGCCTTCATTGCTCTGGCCTCAATCAGAGTTTCTTCGTTGAGACTCCATTCAGACTTTGTATGAAGGAAATTACAGCGATCCTCTCCAAATATGCAACGGCCCGCCTTATGATACTGACACGGTTTCGCTGCAATTATGAAAGTTCAGTAAGACGACTCCAGAATCATAATGTACTCACTCTTTACTCTCCACGAAGGGTTGGCCGTCACAGACATTAGTTACATTCGTCAAGAATGACTGAGAGTTTTGATGTTTAAGCGCTCACAGCAGTTCCCTCTTTAGGATGCTAATTTCAACCGCAACCCTTTTCTCACGGCCAATGTGATCATGTGACCACGACGCGACACGGAGGCCGGACCGAAGTCCGCCGGCCGCTTACCTCACCGTTCAAGTGTGCGTTGTCAAATCCATCCGACGCGGTTGGCAGTCTCCTACAGCTCTAGCCTCTGGTAAGATCTCTTAACCGATATTGATTGACCCTCCTCTCATAATCCCTTCCAATGAAGTCAAAGTTTTCATCAACCACACAGGATCTTGTGAATGCATCGACTGGCTGTCCTTCCGCAAGAGCTCATCGACTGTATCATCGACGTCTTGCAGGATTCCCAGGCTGACTTGTTATCCTGTGCAAGAGTCAGCCGAGCATGGCTACCTCAAAGCCGAAAACATATCTTCGCGTCTGTCCGTGCATATAGTCCTGCTCAGCTTTCTCTTGCGGCTCGGTCTTTCAGCCACGAATCTTCGTATCTTTCGACACTAGTTCACTCTTTTCGGGTTGACTTCGATATGAAGATCTACTGCGACCCTGATTGCACGGATACGGCTCCGATCTTGAAATCTGTGCTATCAGGTTCCAAATTCTCTCAATTGCGACGATTGTTCATCTCCTACTTGAGCATGGCAGGCGATACGGATGCTCCTTATCTACTACCCACCGCGATTGCAACACTCACATCTCTTGAACACTGCACCTTTTCACATTTTGATATCTCCACACTCCAACAGTTTCTCATTCTCCCCAGTCGTTCTACTTCTCTTCGTTCATTGGCCGTGCACGATGTGTCAGTGTGGACATGTTCTGCTGATAATAACCACGAACCAACTCATGCCGACATTACCCACATCTGGTCATTGCTTGACGCATCCACAAAACGAATACATCTGACTGCGCTAGATTTCAGTGACATGCGTTCTTCACTTATGGACATGTTATTTTCTTGGCCAAACGCGTGCTTTCCTTGGGACCGTATCCGTAAAATATACCTAGATCATCCTCATCCTCGTTTCAGGGAAACTTTACACGAACTCGGTCCTTCCCTCACACATCTCGGCTGCTCATGCAGCTCAATTCGACCTAACCTGGACCTGCTAAATGAATCTGTTTTTCCTGCTCTCACTCATCTAAATCTCATGAGCGAATGTTGGCCATGGGGATCCGATTTCTTTCGTGATGTTCTGGTACACCTCACCACTGAAGCACCTTTCAAGAGGCTCACTCATCTAGTGATATTGGCATTCGAAGGAAGGGTCGCTGAGCAAATTCCAGCTGACATGGACACTGTCCTAGCCAATTTCGCCAACGCAACACCCCGTCTGCGGCGTATCCTCGTGGTACTCCAGTTCGAAGAGAAGGAGATGCACGAGGAGGAGATGTTCTGGCTCTTGAAGTATCTTCCAAAGACGGGAGCGAGTGGTCTCCTTGAAGTCATCCACAGGAGTCGATTTGAATGTGAGAGTCTGTACTGGGAAGAGGTATGCCCTTGGTAGACGCATATATGATACAATATCTGGTGATTTTCTTGTTGTTTGATGTCCGAGTGGCGTTGGTAGTCTTTTCAATATCATGACATCCATTTTGTCAAGCTACTAACACAACATATCGGACAACATCGTCCATATTCGTGTGTACATACGTTCCCGTTCGCAATCCGGCAACAAAATAGCTAGACTTGGGTTCAGTTCCTCAATACAGCCTTTCGCACAGAGTACGCAACAAACACTTTTACCCCCGAAACCTCGTATTTGCCAAAGAACTCGAGTCCAATTTGATGATGTGCTTTGTAATCGTTGACCTTGTTCCGGCAGGAAAACACCCAGTCTGCCGAGCCGTTAAAATCGTGACCTTCTGCAATCCTGTCAGTGTGTATCACCGTCAGGTCAGTACAGCGATTGATCGTGCAAAGCACTCACATATATAGGAGATATGACCGGTGCCGGTGAGATCGTGAATACGTTTCAAGCAATCCTAAGAAGGGGCGGTAAAGTCTGACATAGGCTATACCCATTGACTGATGCATACCTTAAGAAAGGTTTCGCCACTTGCAGTGAATTCGGTTTCTTCATAACCTCAACTTGCTAGAGGACGTATGACGAGAGACGTGACTGTAGGCAAGGCACATTCGACTGTGGTCAATTGCGACTGAGATCAGCACAGGAGGCCTCAGGCTAAGTGCGATGCGAGTCCAACCCCTTGCTTTGTACTGGCTGTTAGAAGACGAGATTAAGAGAGCTGGGTTATGCCGAATGTTTCCAATCATAGAGCAGGTGCTCAAAGATCGCGACCGTACTCTTTTTCCAGCCGTGTGGAAAGAAAAGCAAAGAACATCGTCTTTCGTTTTTGCCCTGTACACTGGACTTTCCGAAGGTCATACTTGTCCTTGATCGCAGATGAGCCTAGCAGACTCCGAGTTCGCAAAATGGCCTATTCGAAAATTTATTGGGACGAATCGTCGAACTTTCACTTGACATACCACAGATTAAATTTTTTGTTCTTGAGATCCCCTATTTATTGATGAAGCTCTTGTGAATTATCTACGGACAAGATAACTTGTCCAGCCAAAAATGCAAGCGGAAAAATGTCTTCGGAATTACTGGATGGTCTTGAAGAGGTGCGTCGATGCCTGTCCTCGAGCGGATGTATTTGAATTCTCAGTGGTCGTCCGAATGTCGAGTTGAAAGTTTTTTGAGATGAGAAGAAAGAAACGACTGAAGAATATGGTAATGGTGAGATTTAGCATGAACG
This sequence comes from Omphalotus olearius VT 653.13, assembly GCA_000296255.1. NCBI lineage: Eukaryota > Fungi > Basidiomycota > Agaricomycetes > Agaricales > Omphalotaceae > Omphalotus > Omphalotus olearius. The sequence continues at coordinate 162,517 of JH814844.1, forward strand.
AACTTAAACTAAGGGAGATACGCCGTCACGGTGGCGCTGTGGCCTCACCTCTGCACTCACCATCACGCTCAGTTCTTTGTCCCTAGATCATCGACAATCTGGGGATCATAGGCTCATACTAGGATGCTATCCCAAGCTGCTCATACAGAGGATGATCATCGCAAGAGATAATTGAAAATCTTGCTTACTGTTCAAGTTATTCAGGTCCATCGTCGGCCTGTCTTTCCCTCGAGAAATATCGGCGTTCATGTCAGTCTCGCGACTATCATATGTTCAGGGTACCTGTGGTATGATTAGGTTTTCCATTGACCGTCTTCCTGAGGTCTCTCCAGCCGACATCGCCAGTTTGCAGTATTTTTGACTAGATCAATTTTTTAGGCAACAGGAACAGATGGCCGCCTTGAAAGTGTCGACTTTGGAGTTCAATATTGTATTGAACTTGCTCCCGATGTATATCACCACCACGCTGGCAATACAGAATGTATTCTGAACGGCTATGGTGAATGATAGCCACTTCTAAAAGAGTTCATCATGTATGACCTCCTTCTCATGTCCCGCAACGTCAACGTCGGCTCCGCAAAATTAGACGAACTACACTTTTCGACTGATGCAGGTAGCTGTTACGTTGAATTCTGCTTCACTTTGACCTGTCACTGAACGGACTTTGCATAGAGCTATTTGCATCCCATGGCTTCCATGCAGAGCAAATGGCGGCGGATGATTTTTTGAAGACAGGCTCCAATACATGGAAAATTCGGTATGTCACTGTATCTGGATACTGTGCTCCCTGGCGTAATTGAAGTGATCTGTTTCAAGGCGTTCTGATCTTGTTTTCCTTGCCACGACCGCCTTCGGTATCACTGTTAACCTGCTACAAGGCTAATTTCGGTTCGCTGGATATATATCTGATACGAACGACACCTGGACATTATTCTGCAGCTGTGCCTCTGGTGACGTCAGTAAGTTACATCCGGATAATCACATGACTCGCTCCGAGATCGTGTAGTAACATTGTGATCTTCTGACCCAAAGGCCCAAAACGATTCCTGAAAGGCACGACACCTGGTGTTTCATCCCACCATTTTTTGGCGTGCCCATATCGAGTCGCTCCTTGCACAGACGTACGCCTGAAATCAGAGGGCCGGTAACCCTGAAGCTTGAAGGCTGACAGGGACAAATCGTTGGAACCAAGGTCGACGGAGTCTTTTGGAGTCGACTGTTCCTCATTCGTGGTCAATGTGGAGGAATGAAGCCCGCATCAAACGAATGTAGTGAAAAAATGGAAGCGCAGGTTTGGAAAAAGTCCAACCTGATGCTGTGTAGGTTTCGGCATATTCCTCCGTGTACGTTACTCTCCTCGAATTGTGAACTATTCTATTGATAAATTGATTTAAAAAAGCTTCTTGGGATTTGCCTTACATGGTATACATGTGCACTTTTTTCTTATAAACCCTTCAATCGCTGCCACCTTCACTAGAATTCTTCCTCTCGCATTCTTTTGAAACCATAATGCCGTGCGTATCATGTCTTTCCAACGAATTTCGGTTGTTTGACTGCACATTATGACAGTGCCACCCGCTCTTCTCGTAGCACACAACGGTCTGGTCATCCCTACAGACGCAGAGGCTTTGTTGATGATCCGCATCATTATGTTCAGTGGGTTGGTGACAACGAAGTTCTTCATTTGAATCCACCTCACGTTGCTGTTCCCATGGTCTGTCGATCGCCAAGCTGAACCTTTGTCGACTCTTTCTTAACATTATTGATCGTATTCAGCCGCTTGCACCTCAAAATGTGTTTGCTCAAGCAACGGACGAAGTAGGGGATAATGATCCTCGGTATCTGTTCATCGTAAGCTCTAATTGACTTTCGACCATAGTGTAGTTTACTGATAGCCATTGTTGTCCCTGGGCAGGCGCTGTTCGTCAGCTTCTTGTTTACAGCCATCCGACTCACCGTCACCCATGTTCTCATTAAATGTTTGCAAGAGAGAAGATGATTTTTGCTGCCGCTGAATGAATTACAAACTTGACTAGTACAACGAATTCGTATCCGTGCGCCATCCTCAATTCTTGTGCTCACCCGGCCTGTCTTTGATCAGCCTATAGATCCCGGACTCATCTTTAAACATATTGAACGCTTGGTCGTTCAACTTGCTCCGCTCATTTTTATTTTACGATTTCGGATTTGAAGAGGAGTGCAGACAGATATGACCTTACCTGGTGTGAACACACATCTTGTCTGTCGTAGTCCTGTCCAGGGTTCTCCAAGTCATTAGATAAATGCTACTTATACAGAATGAAACTACCAGTGAACTAACGAAGTGAAGAGCGTAAGCAAAAAGGGGTACGGATGTAAATACAAGGGGGGTATGAGGGGGTATGTGTTTCATTTGAGCCGCCCGCCCGTGCCCACGGGCCCTTCCTTCGCTTGTTCAAAAAGAAAACAGATGGCGTTTTTATTTGGAGCAATCACCCTTCTGAACCATGGTCACTGCTGAGCTTGAGCTAGTCGACTTGGCAAGGCCAAATGCTGAAGACCGCAAGTAAGCGTCCTTACTTACTTCATCTCGTTGTTAATGATTGCTGACTGAACCAATAGTAATGAGTCACATCGCGCGAGCTCGACGTTGGAAGGGGGGGCTTTTCGTCCTCAAATGATCATATCGCCAGGGTCTAGTGATAGGTCATCGATTTCGAGCTTGCACTCCACTCACGAGCGGAATGTAGTACGGTCGAACACCCGCACTTACAATATGGAGCCTGCCACCCAAGTAATCGCCCGTGAGCCTGAAAACGCTGTCTCTTTACTCCCGGCGGTATGAACATAAATCCCAGCTACGTTTTTGTTCCAATACTTATTTCGAGAATTGTCTATATAGGACAAAGGCTTTGATGCATGGGCGTATCTGATCAGTGGTTGGTTCATCGAGCTCATCGTATGGTAAGTACGGCGAGTTCGTCTCGGGTCGGACTCACTCATACAAGTTCATTTACCTTTCTAACTCGATGACTGGTGCGATGGTCAAGGTCTTTGCCATTTTCCTACGGCGTTTTCATCAACTACTACACCGCGAACACCTTCAGAAACAGCTCCTCGAGTTCCCTTGCCGTTATAGGGTCTCTTATGTCCGGGCTTCTTTACCTCACGGCTCCTGTGGTCATTCCGTTCGTTAATCGTTATCCGTGGCACAAACGAAATGCAACATTTCTGGGACTTATTCTCACTGTAACGAGCCTCGTGGGAGCGGCGTTCTCAACACAAGTTTGGCAATTGATGATTACGCAGGGAATTATCTACCCAATTGGAGGCAGTATGTCTGTCAACCATCAAGATGAGTAGCTTTGACTGACTGGAATTCCAAAATGGTCGTTTTATTACCCAGGTCTACTCTATTTCCCAATGTTTACGCTTCTTTTCGAATGGTTTTCGGAGAAGAGAGGTTTGGTATGTCTTATGAAATCTGTTCCTTCTAGGTTCGCCTGATTCCTTTATACCCAGGCAAATGGTGTCCTCTTTTCTGGCACTGGTAAGCCATGTCAAAGTCGAGCAACCCTGAATCTGTGAAAGCCAACGTACCTGTCTCTCTTGCATAGGAGTCGGAGGAGTGGCGGCCCCGATACTTATTGACAAGGCACTGAATAGATACGGGCAGAGGACTACTTTACTCTCGATGGTGAGCTCCCCGTATATTTAGACGCCGACGTCAACGTAACGCTCTCCATAGGCGGTGTTGTTTCTAGTCATATCATTGACCTGCATCCCATTCCTCAAGCCTAGAGTCCCAGTCGCTCAAGTTGTTGGTCCGCGATCGTTCAACACGGAATTCATGGCGTATGGTCCTTTCTGGGTCCTATTCGTAGCAAATCTGCTGCAGGCGCTGGGTAGTTACCTACCCATTTTATATATACCCAGTAAATCTCTTCGCGACTTCTGTATTACTGGCAGCTGACTGAGGACTCTGTGACAGCCTTTGCCTCCGATCTGAACCTCGGTAATGCGTCCGGAACGTTAGCAGTATCTTTGATGAATGGTGAGTGCCCTGCCGATCCTTAATATCGCGCGACAATCTCACCTCGATCGACTGTAACAGGCGCCTCTGCACCGGGTCTGATTTTCATAGGATGGCTCTCAGATCGTCGTGACGTGCGCCTCTCCATCATTCTCTCGTCCGTCGGTTCGGGGCTTGCGGTATTACTTCTATGGGGGCTTGCAGGAAATTTCGCTTTACTGCTTGCCTTCTCTTGCATATACGGATTTGTGGCTTTGAGTTGGGGAGCGCTGTGGCCCAAGTTCGTGGCTACGGCTGACGGTGGTGATCCACGTCAAGCTTCCACATTAATATGCATTTTCGAGGCCGGTACGCGCAAAGTTCATGCATCTTCTTGAGCTGTTCTTGATATGCTGTCCGCACATTTAGGCAAGGGCATAGGAAATGCATTATCGGCTCCTATTGCATCTGCGTTGCTTCATCCATGGTACTTCACGAACAAGACGTCGTCGGGATATGGACTCAAGGGCTATGTAAGCCGAGCCTGATTTGTGTTGTCAATGTTTTCTAACGCAGAAATTAAAAGGGACCACTCATTATCTTTACAGGGGTGACACTTCTGGCCAGCTGCTTGGGTACGTCGTATCGGGCTTTCGAGAGGAGAAGCTCGCATTGAGTCAAAACGGTGAGGAGTTGCGGCGACGGGATGTAGTTATAGGCGTAACCCAAGACACATACAGAACATATGTAAGAGTCGTACATTGTAGGTCGACGATCGGCCCTAGTAATAAAATGGCGTGTACTGCAAGGCGTCTCAAACAAAGAGACCTGACGGTTTCGGGCACTGGCATAAGAAATTGAATATAGATATCTTGAATAGTGGCAGTGGAGAAATGCGTAGTAGTTCAAAGGCGGCTTGCTGGTGGGTGTGTGACGAACGGTGAACACAATACGGCCAGGAGATTGTCTTGCAAAAACATATATATATTATATATGTATTTTAGCAAAAACAGGGACTAAGAGACCGTGATAGTTCAGCGTCAGAGCAAGGCAAGATAATTTAGACGTACCAAATTTCTGTTCCGCTCAAGAAAAAATTCTTCGAGTGAGGAAAATCAGAGGAAAATCGTCAAATGCCATTTGAGTCCGGGCGTAGTCATACATTGAGTGAGGTGAAAATTGAAGTTGAAGGGTAAAAGAATAATCCACTGTGCACACCTTCGCTGTGATTGTCGACATCGGAAGAAGAAAAAGAAGAATAAATCAATTGGAAGAATGAGAAACAGAAGACGGAGTTGGTGGTGGCATTTGTCAGACTCTCGCGACTCTCCGCTTGGCGACAGGGTTGAAGTCAGGTTGAAGGTAGACATCACCGTTGTTGCCTCTGGCTGCGTCTGGCACCTGTCCACGACGAAGGTCACACTGTGGCCCTCTCTGGCCGTGCCAATGCACCTCTGCATTCAATGATGGTCGAACAAAATTGCAATGCGGTTATCAGCCGGGTCTATCTCAAGTCATCTCCAGGGCACCTCAACTCCTCAGAGGTTCCTTTGATCTCGCGGAAGTGAGGCGTGGTCCTACCAGACCATCCTGGGTTGCCTCTGACCCTATCGCTGGTATACTGGAAAATTGCTAGCTTCCTTGTCTTGCACTGGGAAGGTCGAAGATATTACATGCCCTCAGGGCTCAGGGCCCGAAGGCGAATGGCTTAACGGTCGTATCGAAGTCAGACGGCTCTTGAATACCGTCGCATTGTTGCTTCTTCAATCCAGATGCCGCATAAGAACTGGACTACTTGCAGGAGTCAAGACCGCTCCGATCTCAGCTATTTTCATTATTCCGTTCCGGTTTTCGAAAAGCGTCTGGTGAAGAAAAATTACAGTCATCAACCGTAGGCAGGAGATGATGTGATTCATTTCTGCAGTCCAGAATACAAAGTAGCGGCACGTCTGGAATGCTGATTTTTTGTGCAAGGGGTATTGGCGGTTTGATTCGGGAAACAAAAATTCTTCGACGTGCACCCGGTCTCACAAAGTATGGTACGTCCGTTGTATTCCTAGAAGCCGGTTCGGTATTCATGAAGGATCGTGAATTGTCCACAGGTCGTGTCGAATCGTGTAAGCGTTAGGACTACTCCGATGCCTCCTGTCGTACGCTGCTCCTTACTGGCTAGCTTGCCGGCATGGAACTTGGACTCTGTCATGGACTCTAAACGCATTATCAACGCTGTATCGTTGACCATGAGGGCATAACATTCTGTCAAGATTACGCATGCAGATTCAACACCTGCGTATCTGCGGTCACGTGCAACTCCGCGACATTGGGCGGGCGCCGGCGCACTCGGACTGTCGGGAACCTGGAATTCCAGAATAAGATAGCAAACTTGTGGAACGAATGCCTTTGAAAAAAGGTTACTGAAAGACAGATACGAACTTTTCTGAAAGATACCCCTTCTGCGAGTATGTTTTGGCTTCTTTTCGGTTCAACAGCTTTTGCTCGAGTAGGGTCTGGTAAATCTCGACTCTTTGGGTTAGCTGAAACATAAAATTCTTTTTGTTATGAAGTGGTTCTTCTACAGATAAGGGCAAAAAATTGGGTTTTAGAAAAATAATCTTGTGCCCTATTGATGGAATAACTTGTACGTACACATTTGGTCAATGTCAGTATTTCGAAAGTTTGAAGAGCTAATGTCTCTTGATTCTCCAGACAACCTAATACATGTAGAAACCGAACGGAGATCATTGAAGAGGAGAGTGACGGAGTTTGTTTTGCTCTCACACCTTTCATGTTGAGTGATTGGTCCGCCATTTTAAGTTCTGCGTTTGTTTGGAGCTTGTCTCGACTACATATGATCCTCCTGGTTGTCATTGAACATCTTCCGTCTTCCACTACTTGCCACGACCACTAGCGAGCTCATACTTGGCCTGTTTCGCGACCCAGTTGCTCATTATCATGCCGTACGTATATTTTTCCAGACAATCGTCGTGCCGCACACTTTTTGAACACACATTGGCTGCAGTCCGACTCGCAATTCAAAGCAAACCCCTCGTTTTCACCCATTCAAGCGCAGGGAACTCTCTGAAACTAAAGATGAAGACCTTGGTGCTGAACAGAATATTATTGCTCCGATCGCAGATGATGAACAAGTGGACCTGCTGCTCGCCGTTATGGCGCCACCTGGCGATAGGGTTCGTCCGTTCTCATTTTTTCTCGCTCGCTTTTTTACTAACAACTGGCACTTACGCTGGATTTATAGGCTGGAGTAGAACACCTGCAAGTACCCTTCGCCGATGATGCCAGAGACGAGATTCATCATAGAGAAAATAGGCCGATCTACGTGAGTTCTGAGCTTCCCTTCAACGATAAATACAACGCTCAAAGAAAGCTCGTATGAATATTCATAGGTACTATTCCTCAGAGTCTTGGAATTCCTTATTATTCAGTTTATCATGAATCGCATCTTTGATATAACTACAAAATGTGGGGAAGCAGGAACTTTTGCCCCCTGTGTTTGTACGCTTTTCCGACACTGGTCAATTGGAAGCTGATGTTTTATTAACAGGGCTGAAGGCTTTTTGCCCATTTTACTTCTCGCCGCCAATGTCGTCGGCGGGCCTATCTAGTCGCTTATGAAGAAAAACCTCTCTGTGGTCGCGTTTTAGATTTCTGCTCAGTGCTTCCATGGCCTCTTTTTGGCAGTATCGAATGATCGTCCGTTTATCTGTTCTGTACTTGAGTTCTGTCCTTCTCGGCCTATTACACAAAAAAGCGTGCCCTATCTTCCGATCTTCTGGCCCTATCTACCGCGGGCACTATACCTACGTGTTGGTTACAAAATTTGCTCAGTTACTCCTTCCCCAAATTGTTGTCCTTCCTCTTTACTTATCTACTGTGTCTTGTGGCTGTCGATTCTATATAAACATGTTGTTCCACAAGCATGCTCTTATGATCTATGTCAATGATCCCAGCACAGCACTGGAGCAGTTCCACAAGGTCATAATTTTTGGTAGGTAATAGCTCAGAACGACCTGTGGCAAAGAAGTGAAAATGCTCAAAGATACTAATCTCGAATACACTTCAGACATGTGCAAGTTAGATGCTATTATTGCAGAGATACTATTTGCTACAGTGAGGCTACATAGAGCCCTATAAACCCAAAGATGTACAAAAAACGAAATACAATAAATGCTAAGGTAAGAAAGCGCTATTAAGGCTACCGGTAATATATCGTGCTGAGCATAAACGAAAGTCACTCAGGCAAGGACGTAAGGAAGTCCATCGTAGATCAAAATCGTCCAAAACAGATATGGGCTGGGCTAGACAAAGCCTGCATGCTGCCTGTCCATCTAATGGCGATCATAGCGCGGTGGGGCTCGATTTGAACATGTGGCCTTGTTCTTGAGCATGAGTATGATGAGAAGAGTGTTCCTCATCCTCCTCTTCTTCCTCCCCTTCGTACTGGGAGGAGCTTTGCACGCTATGACGGGCGGTACCTGGGGAGGCAAAGCTGGACGTTGAAGTCCTCGTCGATTTGTTCCTGCTGAGCGAGACAGGGACGGTAGGGGGCGAAGCAGGAGGGGGAGGCGTAGGCGTAGCGTATCTCGGCAGGGATTCCTCAGGCACACGAAGAATGAATCCTTTCAATCCAGCAGCTTTCTCTCCCTGCCTTCCGAACCCGAAACCGGCCTTGTCTGTGCTACTCCAAGTTCCGAACTCGGATGGCGACTGTGCTTTCTCATTGATCGTGCTAGAGCTGCCACCAGTGAACTGGTTCGAGACGAACGCTGGAGAACCGATGAATACGGGGCGAGTGTCGTTGGTGGTGCGAGGGAGAATGTTCTTGGAGCTGTTGCGCCAGAGTTTGACGGAGCGTCTTTCCTTGGCGGACTCGCGGAAGATGAGGCCGAGAAGGATGTTGAGACAGCCGATAGAGAAGAGGAAGAAGGCAGAGACTAGGGTGAACTCGTCTACATGGTGTGATAGGATTTGAGCTCCGATTCTGTACAAGACATTTTGTCAATGACTCATCCAGAAAGGAGGAACAGGTTAGCACGTACAAGCATTGGAAGATTCCAAGAGCACCGAGACCGAAGTTGGATCCGAGTACAGGGAAGAAGCGGTCGAAGAAAGACATTGGCCAGCTGCATTCGGATACTATGCGGTACGGTCAGCATGGCACCAAGATGATCGTAATGAGCATTTATAACTTACGCAGTAAGATGATCGTTTGAAAGAGGACTAGAAGAGTGGAAACGATGGCCCAGAAAACACCCGCAGGCTGATTGGGAACGGTACTACCCCTAAATAAGTCTGTGAGTATAGCTTCGAGGAAATGATGCGTTAAGAGCAACTCACTTGATGTAGTCGCTGTCCAACATAGTGTCTGTGCTGTTCTTGTTGGCTTGGAAGGCGTTCACGGCCTTAACGTTCGTGACCATGACTTCGATGTTGCTCGAGAACACCAGTAGCAAACCAACAATGCTCAATGCGCGAACAACGTTGAGACCGATGAATATGTCTAAAAGACAGATGAGTATACAATCCGAAATTGAATGCAAGTACGAGTACTCACAACCACGGGGAGGAAGCATTTTGACGTAGTTTTTCAAGAATAAGATTTTAAAGATAAACTGGGCGGAAGACGTGAATAAAGTCGATAAACGCTCGTAATTTGTCTAGAGATGGGTGTCCCAGCACCGGTGCAGTCGTGAAAGAACGTCTAGAGAGAGAAAGTCAAGGACCCAAACTAAAGGTCAAAAGATGAGTAAAGGAGTAACTAATTAATTCCAAGGTGGCACGATGCTTACCCTCTTATAGAGGTGGCCAAAGCTCTATTCGAAAAGCGCAGGCATTGTTCTTGCCTGTACACGTAACTGGACTTTTGAATACAATGTGGAAGGCGAACAATAAGAATTTCGTACTACCGCCGCGTGCACAAATAAGGCTTTTGTTGTTTTCTGGTGGATCAACAAATCCAATTGTTCTCGAGCCCTCCGCTGGCCGTCTGTAGCAACTTGTACATAGCCCGACTTCCCTCACGTTCAAGTGCAGAACGACCGCATCAAATGGAAGCTGAATTTCACCAGGCACCTACCCACCTTGGAAATATTTTACGCAAGTACAGTATTACTGCTTCCATGCGCAGCTGCTCCCGTAGAAACACAGTTCTGACATACAGTATGTATCAATGCATAATAGACTGGTGGGCTTCGAGAAGAACCGAGAAAAGGCGGGGAAGGCGGTATTTACATATATTTGTCATTGCGGCTGCCAGGTACTACTTACTCAGAGTGTACATCATCAAGCATTTACAACCACCATGGATTCCTTCGACAATTTTCAATATGACTCTGCTTCTTCTTACGGAGGAATAGGCGTCGTGGACGATACATCCTCCATTTACACTGCCAATACTCAAGACAATGCGTCTTCAGTTGATCTCTCGAGTCTTTCGATCGTAGATGACCGAAGTTCTGCTGCAAATGACGAACAGGCTAATTCCGTTCGCAATGGGATAGATGAAGACTTTGATGCAGTATTGGATGATTTGAAAGATGAAGGCGTGGTTGATCTACCCCCGCATGCTTGCAGGTATGCTTTGGATGAACTAGCAGTGTCACAATTATGCATTTGGCGCTGATGATTTCTTTTCCAATAGCTATTGCGGAATTCACTCACCTTCTTCAGTCGTCAAATGTCTCATTTGCTCCAAGTGGTTCTGCAACTCTCGTGGAAACACTTCCGCATCCCACATTGTGAATCATCTAGTGCGCGCCAAACACAAGGAAGTCATCTTGCATGCCGAGAGCCCTTTGGGAGAGACCACCCCCGAATGCTACAACTGTGGTAGCAAGAATGTCTTCATGCTTGGTTTCATTCCCGCTAAAAGTGACACCGTCGTCGTCTTATTGTGTCGGTGAGTAATGCCATCATTTCTCGCATCCGCATAAGTGACTCACATTGGTCAGACAACCGTGTGCTGCTATTTCTAAGGAAATACAATGGAATGCTACCCTATGGGCTCCTCTCATCGATGACAGGTCGTTTCTTTCTTGGCTCGTCAAGCCACCGAGCGAAACCGAACAGTTGCGCTCCCGCCAGATCTCCTTCTCTCAGATTAACCGCCTTGAAGATCTCTGGCGTGAGAATGCCAATGCTACCCTAGAAGACCTCGAAAAGCCTGGTGTAGATGATGACCCTCTGCCCATCCTCCTCCGTTACGAGGATGCGTATCAATATCAGAATATATTCGGACCACTCGTCAAGATTGAGGCTGACTATGACAAGCGGCTCAAGGAGAGTCAAACTCAGACCGACATCACCGTCAGATGGGATTTAGGTCTGAACCAGAAGCGAGTCGCCTGGTTCTGTTTGCCAAAACTGGAGAGTGGTGAAGTTAGGCTAGCTGTAGGCGACGAGTTACGCTTGAGATATTCGGGCGAGCTACACAAGGCTTGGGAAGGTGTTGGGCACGTCATCAAAATTCCCAACAGTAAGTTGACTTGACCTTACCTATGTAAGCTCTATCTGATTTTCCACTAGATGTGTCAGACGAGGTCGGTCTCGAATTGCGTAGAACCGAAGGTGTACCTTCAGAGTGCACCCATAACTTTGCCGCCGATTTTGTTTGGAAGTCCACCAGCTTTGATAGGATGCAGCTCGCTATGAAGACATTTGCCGTAGATG
>JH814844.1:174218-206438 GCA_000296255.1 Omphalotus olearius VT 653.13
TGTCAAGTTACATTCATTGGCTCATCGTTGTATATAGTACCACAAACTCCTTGGGCACGAATTGGAACCTCAGACACTCCGAACGCAGATGCCGAAGCGCTTCTCTGCCCCTGGACTTCCTGAACTTAACCATTCTCAAATGTTTGCAGTCAAGAGCGTTCTGCAAAAGCCCATTAGTCTTATCCAAGGACCTCCCGGTACCGGGAAAACTGTCACTTCTGCGTCCATCGTTTATCACCTTGCGAAGATGAACCCAGACCAGGTGCTAGTTTGCGCCCCGTCCAACGTAGCTGTCGACCAGCTCACCGAGAAGATTCATGCCACCGGCCTCAAGGTGGTGCGTCTGACGGCCAAGTCAAGAGAGGCTCTGGACTCGAGCGTTGCCTTCCTCACGTTGCATCAGCAAGTCGCCAACAGCACCACGCATGTCGAGCTACAGAAATTGATAATGCTGAAGAATGAGCAGGGAGAGCTGAGTAGCAATGATGAGAGGAAGTATAAGACCTTGATCAGGCAGTGCGAGAAGGAGATTTTGAGTGCTGCCGACGTTATTTGTTGCACATGTGTTGGTGCGGGCGATCCGAGGTTGAGCAAGCTAAAGTTCCGGACTGTGTTGATTGACGAGGCTACTCAAGCAGCGGAACCCGGTTCGTTCCTTTTCTCCCTGCAACATCTCAAACTTGTATGCTAATCTCGTGTTCTTACAGAATGTATGATTCCTCTCGTTTTGGGTTGTAAACAAGTCGTACTCGTCGGCGATCACCAACAGCTCGGTCCCGTGATCATGAACAAGAAAGCTGCGCGCGCTGGTCTCACCCAATCTCTCTTCGAGCGTCTTGTTATTCTGGGTAACAGGCCTATCCGTCTGCAGGTGCAATATCGTATGCACCCCTGTCTTTCCGAGTTCCCTTCCAATATGTTCTATGAGGGCTCGCTCCAGAATGGTGTGACTGCCCCTGAACGTTTGAGGAAAAACGTTGATTTCCCCTGGCCGGTTCCTGATACACCCATGTTTTTCTACCAGAATCTCGGGCAGGAGGAGATTTCTAGCAGTGGTACTTCCTTCTTGAATAGGTGAACATATGGTTGGTTTTACATTGATGCTCTATTTTAATGTCTTTTCCAGGACGGAAGCTTCCAATGTTGAGAAGATTGTCACCAAGTTCTTCAAATCAGGCGTTGTCCCTGCGCAGATTGGTGTGGTGACCCCATACGAAGGTCAACGCTCCTACATCGTGAACTATATGCAGTTCAATGGCTCGCTCAAGAAAGACCTATACAAAGACATCGAAGTGGCTAGTGTTGATGCTTTCCAGGGTCGTGAGAAAGACTACATCATTCTCAGCTGCGTCAGGAGTAATGAGCACCAGGGCATTGGTTTTTTGAACGATCCCAGGCGACTCAATGTTGCTCTCACACGCGCGAAGTATGGTGTAGTCATCCTTGGAAATCCCAAAGTTTTGAGCAAGGTCAGTGTTCCCTAAATGAAAGTGTGTGGTATTTTTTGACATGATGGTTCACAGCACCCGCTCTGGCATTACCTTCTTACGCACTATAAAGAGACAAACTGTCTCGTGGAAGGCGTTCTGAGTAATCTGCAGCCCAGTATGATTCAGTTCAGCAAACCTAGACGATCTCTAGGCAAGTCCATGGACCAATTCCGCCGTCACGAGATTAATGCTAGGGACTTTATGGGAGGACCACCTCAGGGTGGAATGATGTCTGATGGTACGCCCTCTTACTTCTTATCTATATATTTCATTGAGCTTTGTTATCACAGGACGTCGTTCTGGCACACCTAGCCGCTTTGACGCCAGTTTCTACCGTACTCACGATGCTCTCGGGTACATCCCATCTGACGTACAGTCTCTCCGTTCTCAAGCGACGTACTCCTCCGGCCTACCCATGTTCACCGCTACTGGTCCTTTCAGTGCAAACGTACCTCGCGGAGTTGGTGCCAAACGCAGCGCGTACGGTAGTTATGCGTCCTCGATTATTTCTCAGGATGCTGGCCCGAGTGTCACAGACAACAGCAGCGTTGTGGGAAGTACCACTGGTGGCGATCGCGCAAGCAACTTGGCCTTTTCACAAAGTGATCGTCTCCGCCGTCGTCCCTCCTTCGGTTCTTCCTCTGTCACTGGTACTAGTGACATAGGCAGCATCTCGCAGTATGACTATAAGAGTCAGGACGAAGCTGGCGACATGGACGATATGAAATCTCAATACACCGGAACTCAATCAGGTGTCACTGTTTATTAACATTTCCGCGCCCAGCCATTAGTTTGCTCGACATTTGCTGTCTACTGAGAGGCTTATCTGCCCTCTATTGGCTTGCCTCCTTGCCAGTAATATCGTTTGGCCTTTGCATTGCATCTGGCCTCGTACGGTCTGCGTCCACGCCCCAGACTCGGACTGCATTTGTGTTGCGCTCTGATGGTCTGATTTCCGTACCAAGAATCAACGTATCTGAATTGATCAGCGTACATATGTAATCACATATGGCTTCGCTGGTCAATATGCTGCCCTCCAGATTCACAGGCCCGAGATGCCTTTTCACCTCGGCGAGGAGGTCTGTCGTAGAGCCGGACTTTTTATGAGGTTTCTTGTGATGTGTCGTATGGTCATTAACATTCCGATATGGTTACTTGTATGCAAATTCTTCTTACCCAAAAATACAAATTGCAATTTCTCATTGACAATGATTTTGCTGAGAAGGGACTCTCCGAATGGTAATTGGTGCCTTACATAAGCTGTCAACCGGTCAAAGCTGGATTTATCGGATCCTCGTGAGCAAGTTTTGCTCTCAATTGGCATAATGGATGTTTTAATTGATATATAATACCCAAAATATGAAATAGATAAAAGTACATAGCAAACATCGATAAAGAACGCGTGCTGTGAAAATCAAATTGAAAAACGGGGCTAAAACGAAATGCTAAGCAAGAGATACAGAAACAGAATAAGAGGGATGGATCAGTGCAGAGTAACTAAGTAATTCTGACTCAGAAGTAAGGGATGATGATCTAAGATAGACTGAATGAGCACTCAAACATGAGTCATAAGTCGTGGAAGCGATGACACAGGAATGCTATGTGTTCCACTATTTTGAATGTAAAGTAATGTGGGATGATACGGGGGCGCAAAAACGAGCGAAAACTGTTGCCAAGCAAAATGGTAATACAGATCACAATCCTGTCATAGATGCAAATGAAGATGATGCGAGAAAAATGCAGAACGGAAAGGGAGAGAATGGAATGGAAAAGTGTACGTCTTATTCCTCATATGCAGGAGGAGGTGCACCTTCCTGCCCATGGTGCATATTTCCATGATCGTCACCCTCACTGTTTCCTCCATGCTCAGGGGGAGCCAAGACTGTAGGTTGTAGTCTCCCACCAGATCTAGCACCATGCGTATTTACTCTCGAACTATGTGACCTGGGACGAGCATTGGAGCCTGGCATACGTTGATCCGTACTCATAACGGTACTATCCTCAGGAATGACACCCTCACTTGACAGCAAATCCGTATGAGGACTTGTCTGCTGGTGAGCGCCGTTCATCACCTGCAGCCTACGTCCTTCACTCGTTGAACCGGCAGGGCTTCCGACATGGTGGCCAAAATAATCTACATTTCCGCTTGGAGCTAGATTACCCGGGCGTTGTGAGCCAGGGGGAGACATCCCAGGAGGAACTGTAGAAGCGAGTCCACCACTGCTCACGCTGTGTAAAGACACGGGGCGTTGAAGGCCGTCGTTGGATTGTTGATGTAACACTGCAGCGCCGGGGGGTGCTTGCGGGTAAGAAGCTCTGTTATTTGATCCATTGACCGGATGTCCGGAGTGAAGAGTGGACGATCTATTCGAGACTGATATTGGAGGAGATTGTCCTGGTGGCCGCGTGTAAGCGTTGCCCACGTATCCGTATGCGTAAGGTTTAGGTTCAGGCTCGATTTCCGTCGTAGTCATCCCGGAGAAAGGATTGTGGCCAGGACTACTATTTCCTACCAATGCTGCGTCAGCGTCGTTGATGTCATCCCATCTTCGACGCCGTTTCATGATGAACCAAACGATGGCAACGATTGCAAAGAGGACGACAACGCCTCCTACGATACCACCGATAATGGCACCAAGATTCGAACTGGAAGTCGCTACAGCAGCACTTGTAGTTGCACTGCTGCTGCTGTTCATGGTAACTTGGATCGGAGACTGAGTCGAGGTGACAGTGGTTACCTGTACAGTGGTGGCTCCATTGTCAAGAGTGGTCGAAACCATCGAAGTAAATGTCGTGGGTGGCGGAGTGGTCGTGCTAATTACCACTACAGGTGGTGTGGTTGATGACGTACTCATAGGCGTACTGCTGGGACTATGAAGGGTGGTTGAACTACCGATCACAATGCATGATGACCCGTAGAGTGTGCTGTACTGTGTCTGCGTAAGATATATTGTGGTGGCGACAGGGACTTCAATAGTCGTAACTCCGCCTAACAAGTTTGTTCATGAGTGTTCAGAGAGAAGAAGCTCATTGCTCACCTCCTACAGTGGTCGTGCTGGTAGTAGTAGTGCTGCTAATGCATGTCGTACTATTGTTGCTCAAAGTAGAAAACTGAGCACACGAGGAAGCGAGGACGATGCTGGCGGAACCGGGGACAGTGGTGACACTCGGCGAATAGGAGGTGGAGACACTACTCGTCGTGAAAAGGTCAGTCTCCGTAGACGTTGCCGAAGTCGTACACGAAGTCGACATATCTCCTGCTGAAAGAAAGGCGAAAGGAGGAGAAAATCAAAGTGTGAAAAGGCAAGGAAATCCCAGTGCCCCGCGAGCTTTGACAGGTACGGCTAACGAAAGCCGTGTCGTCGAAAGTAAAAGGACCCTGGGCGTAGCGAAGGTCGTCGCGGTACGAGATGAAGACGAAAAAGCAAACGAGAGTTAAAGAAAAAAGACGAGTTGTCAAGTAGATTCAACCTGCTATTTCAAGCATCGACGGTCGCCAGTCTTAGAGTAATAAGACATCTCGAAGACATCGTCACTGGTCAGAAACAAGTCGGCGCAGCTAACGTAACTTCCTCGATCGTATATCTGCCAAATAATTATAAAGGAGACTCCGGGGAGTATTCAGTGGCGGTGATGGACCGCAAACAAGATGCATTGAAATGCGTACAGCAATATGTAGGGGCCAAAGATGTGAATTCAATAACTAAATCCACCAACCGAAGACTTCATTGGCGATAAAAGAGATTTTGAAGCATTTGATGGATGAAAACCTTGGAGAATCAGCGCTGTCAGCAGTTGTAGACAGTATGTATGTACTTAGTGTAGCACTAAAGAGTGAAAGAAAAGAGTCCGGTTATGTAAGCACGAGGACGAACGAGCACGAGGGTCCGCCGTCGAATTTGAATATTTAAATTTCGAATACTTGGGATCGACACTGGACCTAGGAAGGTCGAATTATTCGAATGCTCCGTGTAATTAAGAATAGAATAGAGTCAACAATCGACAACGTATGTACATGGGCATTCTAGTATATACGAAGTGCTGCTCCCAGCCTCCAGAAATAAAAAGCAAATACGTAGATCTCTGCAAAGTCCGCTTGTGCATGGCATGGAATCGGCTGTTATCTTCCCTCCTTGTCGGGTTTAGGCAGTGTACTGGCTATGCCTTCGGGCGATTTCGAACTTGCAGGTCTTGTGATGTCGGTCTGGCTGATATCTCTTGGAGAATTCTTGCTCGCCTGAGCCTTGGCCTCAGACTCTGCACCCAGCAGATGAAGTGAAGAGCTCAAGGTGATGTCCACAACACCTGCTGTAGATTTCGAGAGTGGTTGCTCGAAGGAAGCCTTCTTTCCCTCCGTTGATAATTTCTCCGTACCCCTCTCCTTCTCATTAGCGCCTTTCTCGTAATCTCGTCCTTTCTCCTTCTCCTTCTCCTTTCCTTTATCTGCCATTCGCTTCCACGCGTCCTTGAATATACGACCCAAAGCAATGAATGGATCATCCTCTGCCTCTCCTACCCCATGTTCCTTTCTTCTTGCAGCTCTTTCTTTTTCTCGTTCCTTTGCCTTCATTTGTCTCCTCACATGTTCCTCTGATTCCTCTTCCGTCCACATTGGACTACTATCGTATTCATCTGCATGTGGGGACGTGTACACAATCCGTCTTCGCCGCTGCATCATCTGGGTCCTCGCTGCAACGCCTAGTGGTACAGTGGATTTGCGCCTCCGCGGTGCTAACTCAGGAAGAGGTGCAAAGCGCACGCTAAGTGTTGACGAAGACCCTTGAGGTTGCGCACTGCCTGGTAGAGAAGCGGCACGCGTACGGTGACCGCCGAATTTAAGGATTCCTGCAGATTTAGACTTCCGTGGTACTGGACCAGTGATCGGTGAGGCAATGGTGGTGTTGGAGTCAGACGTCACGGAAGTATCTAGTGAAGTGCTGCTGTTTGCACTTTCGATGGTAGTGTTGGTGGGGGAGGAGGAAAGAGAAGAGGTGAGGGAAGAGGAAGATTCGTATTGAACATGTGAATTTGCAAGGGGCTGGTGGGAGATTTCCAGGCTGAGCTTTGCCTCTTGAAATGGTTCTGTGAGTAAGTCGATAGCCATGAATAAGGATAGGGATTCGGAGGAAAGGGATTGCGGAAAAAATGCAGATGCAAAAAATCCAATGGAGATAAATAGAGATCAGGTCGAAACGTATGGAATGACTTTAGGCGCTGATTAGACCCGTATTCACCACAAAGCCAAGACAATGGGCATACCAGTCAGAAATTCGGAGGGAAAAGTGACGAGAGAGTCTTATGAGCGGAGCAGAGCTATCTGAAATTTGTTGATTGGGTCGTGAATAGGTGCGTGATTTGGGATTCCTTCGGCCCCGATTCTGCCAATGGTGTGCTCGTTATTTGTGAGCTCAAGACTTCAATGAAGACGAACTACGGCTGTAGGCACCTAAAACGAGAAAGTAATGCTCAGGAGGCTGTCCGCAACCTCTATACATGTATTAGACGGATCCCAGGCAAAATGAGCGGCCGTGACAAACTTGAGAAAGATCAATCGCATACCAATAACGTTGGCAAATGAGTAAATGAACGGAAGTGTAGGGTAAGCGCTGGTTCTCAGCTGGAAGGAGTGAAAGGTGAGGAGATGGGTTCTCGTCGTCGTCGTCGGGGAGATAGCAAGTATGTAAAGGGAAAAAATTAATACATCGCAGCGATAGAACCCCGGGCGCCAAAGATTGTGATGGCCGACTTCGGCAGAAGATATGATAACGATCACGTCGATTGACCTGCGCGTGAGCGTCGGGCGTCTCTTTCCCTCTTTCCTCCCCGCGTCCAACTTTACTGGCAAGACACTTTTTCAAGGCTTTTCAGATCTCTGACATCCAAAAACACTCATGCAAAAGCAAACCGTCCGTACAGAGACCTCTATCTCCTTAGCGCAGAGCATCGCTGTGGTGCAGACGCTTTTGAGGGCAGGTTTAGGATGCATAACCTTTATGAGGTTTGGTCCCATGTATGCCATACTTTTACTACAGTGACTTACCCTTTTCCGATGAACTAGGGATCTCTTACCTCAGGATAACTTTACGGAGAGTAAGTGACAAATCGTACACCTGTATCCGCTCTCGATTTCAACGGCGTGTTTTCTTGTCAGGTCATTTAACTACCGCAGAAGATGACATGTCCTTCTCCTCATCATCGAGCTCGACATTCTCGACACCCGTCAATTCTCAAAGAAATGTAAATGGATTCAAGATCATGGTGCGTTATGTTTATACTGCTTTCTACAATGTCACGACTGATTTTCGTCGAATAGACTATGTCTCGAGGTTATACCGACGAGGCTGACAGAATCCTCAATTATCTGGTGGGCTGAAACGTGTATATCCTTCAACTCGTAACTGAATGGAATATCCAGGAATTTGGAATATTCGATGCGTTGCAAAAACAGTACCTCCGCAGTTTCATTTTCGCAATTTATCTTGTAAGCTTCGTGTTCTCTTGCTTTTCATGGGCTCCAGCTGGATATAAGCGCTCATACGCCATCTCTGAGATAGGACAACAAGGATCCAAACAAGTGAGTGCGCATATATGCTCCTTGCATCGGACTCTTCACTCATGCATTTTGGCTGTAGCATTGTGGAGGCTTACACTTTCAATTTTTACGTGAGTATACCTCTTTTGTGTATTTTGCAACTCCTTGCTGAACTGGTCGCTTTGTAGTATCACACTATCGAGGGAACGGACACTACTATACCGATAATGAGCCTTGGGAATGGACCTAAGAAGATGTCGCTACAGGGTCAGCGAGGTGTTCACGATCCTGCAGCAGAAGCAGCAAAACGAGGCAAGATCCCGACTCTGAAGGATGTGAAACGGAGTGTCAAGGTAATCTCCTCAAATTATTTGATACATTTCACGACTTTACACAAACGAACGCTATAGACCTTGCTGAAAACACTCATAACGTCAATGACGCAGATGGATGTCCTACCAAGTGCGCCTTCTTTCTTTCTTTGACGCCGTTTGTGTGTTCATAAATTCCTTGTAGAACGTCGTTTCGCATCTTTCAAAATTTTCTACACTGATGATACACCACCGGAATACGAGCCTCCGCACTTCAAAGCTGGAGACTACGAAAGAGACAAGTGGTACTTCACCACGCACGATCTTGATGAAATGCCAGATACTTGGAGCGTCGGCAAGCTTAATTCAGGGCATCACTCGTGAGTGCAAAGGCCATCAGCGCTTATACATGCCTTGACTCCAGCTTTTTTATAGAGTTGATGTGTCTGTGAGCTCCATAGCTACATATCTCCCGTCTTCCACAGAGCACGAGAACGCACCCTTCGCAGGCACCACGACTGGTGTTCCCCCGAGGCTCACACCAATTAAAGAGGCCACGCATCGTGCTGAACAATCTGCCAAGCAAATGGAGGATGCTCAGAAGCGTAATGTCGCCTGGGCAGCCGATGCTGCTGAACAAGATGAGGATGCTGATGCAGATATAGACCCAGACTATGTTAGGCAGACTGATGGCTCGTACGTTCCCCGTACTATAGTGCCAATCGGCCTGAGAAACACGGAACGTCAAATAGAACCCATCTCGATTCAGATGGACACAACTGACGCGGAGATTCATTTCTGTGGCTCCTCGCAGTCAGTGCCAACGAATCTCAAAGACATGGTGAGCTTTGGCTCACCGTATTTCTGTGGAGAGGTTTTTTTTCATCATTTCGACGTGTAGATCACGAAGAAGACTGTCGAGTCATCGGATATTACATCGACGCAACCTGTCGACGAGACACAAGTTTTGGTTGAAGATACACCATGTCAATTGAGCCGACGGGCTTCTGATGATGCAGACAGTGTTATGTGTACACCAACTCCGGCGATGCGAGCGAGTACAACTCGGCCTCGGATCCTGTCGCCTGAATCATCAATAGCTTCGCTCTCAGGAAAAGACTTTGACCCTGAAATGATGAAGAGGTTGGCACTTGACAATTCACCACAAGGCGATTCGGAAATGCTGGGTTCGTGTGATTTGTCTGTCGCCTTACTAAAGGATCTTCATTCACCCTTTTAAATGCTTAGATCTTGACACGCAAGTTGTAGCATGTGGAGAGACTCAGACCGCTGATACAATCGAGTCATTTGGGTCTCATGCGAATGCATCTGCAGACGAGATTGTCATGCATTCAATTGAATCTGCTCCTGTGCGCAAACAAAGGAAAAAGAAAGTTCAAAAAATCATCGAGTGTGAATGTGGCGTATCCGTACGTGTGGTTGCGTGTGGTTTCGTTGTTCATGAGGATTGACATTTCACGGGTGGTTCTAGATTGAAGACGGGTGCTGTGCTTGCGAAAGCGGGTGTGAACGATGGTACCACCTGTGGTATGTCTTCATATTGTGGGGGTCTGGAAGGCTAAAAAAATAAATAAATTGATGTGCCTAGGTGCATGGGGTCTGCCTTTTGTTCAATTTCCATCGACCCTAGTACAACTCACATTTTGGCAGGTATCATTCAGAAAATGATGATAGGTTACCAGACATATTCGTTTGCTTTGACTGTCGTGTCCATGCCGACCCTTCTTGGGAACTTATTAAGGTAGACTTATATCCAACGATGATGTCCAAGTTCCGCGAGCTCGCTTGCTTTAGGTGTGTACTTTAGTTACTTGCATCACCTCGAGAATTTGCACTCACCAGCTGGCCGTTGTAATCTACAGACGTGCTATCAAGATCGCAGAAAAGCACAATCCAGGGACTGCAGCGGAGTTTGCTAAGGCCATGGGTATAGTCATATAACACTTCTGATTTGCCTACGCGTGTTCATCTTGGCCTTTGATGTGTCCATTCAGGATGCGATAATACACTCGCTCGGCAGCTTTTCAAGAGGCTTGAGAATGAAGGTAAGCATGATCCCTTGACTTGTAATTCGATACCTTGAAGCTTCTCGTACTTGGCAGGATTTATTGTAGAACAAGAGATTGCCCTCGACGATGCTGGGTTTGTTCAGACACGGACGCGTACTGCGAAGAACAAAGGCAAGGCCAAGCAGAAGACCCGAAGGAACATGCAGAAGCCCAAATTTGCCTTCAATCGTCAAATTTTATCTACCGTAGAGTACAAGAAATACTTCAACCCTGATCACGAAGTAGAGAGTCGACTTCTTGGTCTTCCGCAATCGGTCAGTGACGTCTCACCTCGTTGACAAAGTCCACTGCTCTAAATTTGGTTCGGACTGTGCAGAAAGCAAGCTTGAGATCTCACAAGATCACTCCTCGAGTACCTCAACGTGACCCTTTGGTTTCCGCTGCTACCCCAAACCTTCCTCTTACTCCTCTACCTTTACCCGATGAAACTCTCCCTCGGACGCAAACAGTTATGACTCAATCACAGACGCAAGATGAACTGGAAGTGGGGACTCGCACGGTTTCCGAACTCAAGCGCCCTGGTGGACCCTGTGAAGACGACCCTAGGCCTAAGAAGAAAGTCAAGATCTCGATTGCGCCTGCTATTGACCTTGCGGACTAGTTTTGCTTCTTATCCGTGTCGACGGCCGTAGGACGGACGCCGGTGCTTGTTACTGGCCTGTTTCGCATATGTTCTCGCTTTGTCGTTGCTTGCTAGTGCTCCCTTTGACTTGCATGTATGTTCCTTTGGTGAATAGAAAGTGATGAATTATAATTGACTGCGCTCAGCTAGTCTGTTTCCGTACGGTCTAGTGCATAACTTAAGAGCATATCATACATGATTGTTATTTATTGAGTCGCGCAGTAGGATGATATCCGATAATACTTCGGCCCTAACCTTGCGACCGCTGCAAGCAAGAAGCAACCCTAAAAGTTCGTCTGTGATAAGTACTTGACGGCGCCTTTCGTCCCAGAGTCCCAGAGTTTGTTATTCAATTGGAGCAGAAGGAGTGATTTCTTAATGGAGTTTTTCGAGATGCAGGTGATGCTAGGTGATGCTTCGTGTTCCGGGCCCGAAGTCTGCTAAAGTAGGGTAGTGATACCGTAGTATCTATGTACTAAGCCTTGATAGGCAGGAGGCACTGGGTTGAAAAATCGAGTGTCTGAGTTTGCCGCCGCCAACTGTCATGGTCTTGCTGGAATCGTTGACCTATTATACTGCACGAGCTTTGGACAGGTGTACTCGTGCCGTCCCAGCGTGCTGAGTGTCGCGATTTTTGACAATTTGAAATCGAGCATGACATTAATGGGGTCGACCGACGTGCAAACGTATGTAAGTACCTTTGGAGCGACACATGATGGATTCTTGTGGAGTGACATCTTCTGATCATGTTAAGCTCGGGTATGAATTGAAAGAAATGTAGACAACTTACTGTACCCCCAGATTGCTTTTAGCGAGTAGATAACTTCTGATGGTGGGGTTTCCTGTACCGAGTAAAGCGAGTTATTGGAGGGTTTGAAGGCATTATTCATAGCGCGGTGCTGCTTCTGATAAATGTATTGAATATCCCGCGTTTTGGGGTAGCCCTTCGTGCCCATGGGATACACCTCAACTTGTTCATATTCTTCCTGCCCCAAGTTTGATATTTAATTGTCCTTACTGCATTCCTTAGTCCAGAGGGACGACCAGAAATACCCTGTCTCATATAATTACTCTGATGGTGAGTGCGTTCCGTAGGGCTCTGCAACCAGCGGACGTACGCGCACTCTCACAAGGTGACCGGTGTGTTCGTCAATCTGTAGACCAATGGTAAGAGCCACATCAAATCTCAAACCTACTGACCATGACATGACATTCGAAAGTCTCTAGTGATTCATACGAAAATGGTCGTCCTGGGGATAGTAAGAGGGCTGGACAGTGGATATGCAGATAAGTATAGGATGATCGTACAGCTTGTTCTAGCACACGAGTACCGTGCTCGAGATGCTATCAAGTTCCCGTCGTAGACCTCGAACGCCAAGAAGGTGCAGCTGGGGTCAAGATAACTGCGAAGGTAGCTAGATGCTGGCTAGATGTATCGGAGAAAGACCCCGGTATCCTCACTCCAGTGTCAGTGGGCGAGTCGAGAACGTGATAGAATGGGATGAGTCCAACACAGAATGTTGCGTTTAATTTGCGGTCCTCCAGTGTCGAAGCGGAGTATGCTGAACGCAAGCCGGCCCTAAACAAGTTGAATATTAAAACAGCCCCTTCGCGAATTTCTTGAGCATCCCCTTGCGATATTAGACACGTCGTGCTCGTTATTCAGTGGCTCGAGGTAACACATCGTGGGGCCCTCGCAGGAGATGAAGTTATGGTGCATGGCATAGACTGCACCTCCGTATCCCCTTGCTGTTGTCATTCCACAATGGTGGGGTTCGTTAGAGTGGTGTACATTTTTTTCCCTTCTTTTCTATCTTGCTTCTTTCTTTTCCCGTAAAAGAATTATCAGGATTTGTAGATCACAATTTATGCGGGGCACCTGGTGTCAAAATATCAGCGAATTTGATTGGCAAAGTTGATCTCGGCGCTCCAGATGCGTCTGACTAACTCAGAGGCTAAGTTTTCCAGAAATCGGAAGCTTTGCTTCGCACCTTGATCATCGTCTTTGTCGTTCTTCACTATGCCTTACAAGCTATCCGCGACCTTGAAGGCGCACTCGTCTGATGTCCGTGCAACATTACAGTATTCCGTCTGATCGCATCCAATGCTCATCTCTTCCCCAGGTACGCGCGGTCAGGTCACCGTCCAATGACCTCGTCTTGTCGGCTTCTCGAGATACGACTGCTATTGCGTGGCACAGAGCGCCCTCATCTCCCAACTTTGGTCCAGAGACTACCTTCAGAGCGAGTTCGCGATATGTCAATGCCGTTGCATACCTTCCACCAACGCCGGATTCGCCTAAAGGTCGCTGGGTGTTTCTTTAATCGTTTCTCAGCGTCAAAGCGTAGCTGATACCGTGTTACAAAGGTTATGCAGTGACAGCAGGTCAAGACTCAGTAATCAATATCTTTTCTTTGTCTGAACCAAAGGACGATCCGGACTTCACTCTACTGGGGCATTCCGATAATGTTTGCACATTAGATGTGACACCGGGAGGTGATATCATATCGGGGTCTTGGGACAGGTGCGTACCATATTCCATCGCAACGTACCCTGCCGACCGATCTATGCCAGGACGGCGAGAGTCTGGAAGAATTTCAGCTTGGCGTATGAGTTGAAAGGACATGAGCAATCGGTCTGGGCAGTTCTTGCGGTAGATGAAGAGCAGGTTCTGACTGGTGCGCTATCTTCCCTGCGTCCTGAAGATTTCACGTTCAGTTCGTTCCTAGCCTCCGCGGATAAAACCATCAAGCTCTGGCAGAGGCACAAGCTGGTATCTACGTTTACGGGGCATCAGGACGCTGTTCGTGGCCTGGCCCTGGTCCCCGACCTCGGTTTCGCGTCATGTTCAAATGACAGGTGCGCTATATCTACATCAACAGGTCGCTGTACTCAACTGTGGTTTTTCTCGTCTAGTGAAATCCGTGTTTGGACGCTCGGCGGAGACCTCATCTATTCATTATCCGGCCATACATCATTCGTTTACACACTCTCTGTTCTTCCAAGCGGTGACATTGTGTCTGGCGGAGAAGACCGGTCAGTCCGAGTTTGGAAAGGTACGTCGTATTGGTTTTTGCGCCTCCTGTCGCCGAATCGGAGTTCACGGTGATGCGACAGACGGAGAATGTTCTCAAGTTCTCGTTCATCCTGCAATATCAGTCTGGGCAGTCTCGACAATGCCGAATGGCGATATCGTGAGCGGTTGCAGCGATGGTGTCGTACGTATATTCAGCGAATCAGAAGATCGTTGGGCCTCTGCAGATGATTTGAAAGCCTACGACGACCTCGTTGCCAGTCAGGCTCTTCCTGCACAACAAGTGGGCGATGTGAAAAAGAGCGATTTACCGGGTCCTGAAGCTTTGAATACGCCAGGTGAACTCTTTATCGTGTAATCATTCTCGGAGCTAACATCGACGCAGGAAAGAAACCGGGGGAGGTGAAGATGATCAAGAACGGCGACATTGTCGAAGCTCACCAGGTAAGCCATTCGTTACGTCCACCTTGTCCCCTTTTTCAACGTGTTTTAGTGGGATGCGGGAAGTTTCAACTGGCAGAAGATTGGAGATGTGGTCGATGCTGTTGGTCAAGGTCGAAAGCAGCTTTATCAGGGTCGGGAATACGACTATGTCTTTGACGTGGATATTCAGGACGGTGTCCCTCCCTTGAAACTCCCGTACAATGTGACAGGTATGTTGTGTGGACACTGGATTGTGTTCATGGTCTCAACACTTTTGAAGAGAACCCGTATGCTGCTGCCCAAAAGTTTTTGGAGAGCAACGACCTGCCTCTGACATACATAGACGAGGTTGTGAAATTCATTGAAAAGAACACATCCGGAGTGAATCTAGGAGGCGGTGAAGAATACGTCGATCCCTTCACAGGTTAGCTTAGTTTTCTTATCTCTCAAAAATAGACGATTCAGTAGCTCATCTAACTTTTTCTTCTTTTAGGCGCTTCAAGGTATCGAAGCTCAGGTAGTTCAGTATCAGCGCCTGCATCTTCTTCGGGTTATGTGGATCCGTACACTGGCGCATCTCGTTATACTGGTGGTGTTCCCTCACCTGCACCTGCACCTTCATCCGCCTATATGGACCCTTTTACTGGTGCTTCTCGTTACTCAGGTGCTCCACAACCTCCACAGCCCCCACCGACCCAAACTTCGAAACGGATTCCCATGGTATTTGCCTGTCTCGCGTGCTGAGAGAACAACTGTGTATCTGATCTGCTCTTTAGTCTGCCTGGTCTTTATACAAGCCTGCAAATATTCCACTTATGAGGCAGAAGATCTTTGAATTCGACGGAAAGTTTCGAGACGAGATTGTAAGAAGTCTTCAAAAGCTGATTGGTTTTCTGTGCTGATGCTTCTTTGGCAGTCAACGTACAGTCTAGCGATGTATCCACAGGAAATCTCTGCGTTTGAAGATATCTTTGTGTTTCTCTCAAACCTCACAGATTCCAAAGGGCCACAGTCGTCATCGTCGCCTCTACAAGTCTCTCACGTAGAAGCTATCACTCAAATCTTGGACCGCTGGCCGAGCGCAGCACTCTTCCCGGGTATGTTTTTAAGCTTTTTACCCCCTTTTGACATTTTCGCCAGTCCAGTGCGTGCGAACGCTATATCTATCCCATCTGTCCTCGTGGTTGTGTCAAAAAATTTTTATCTTTTCGGTGCTAAAATTCTCGTGGTGATCTAGTCGTGGATCTTAGCCGGCTTGTTGCCGCATACTGTCCTCAGGCCTTTGAAACAGCGGCGGTCAAGAGCCGCTTCCTCGAGGCACTGCTCAAGGCGGGAGAATGGTCTTCATCATGGGTGCTTCCTATTGGGAAGCCTCGGGAGACCAATGTGATGCTTGTATTGAAGACCCTCGCAAACATGTTCCAGGAAGGTGTGAACATTAATGGGGGTTGGGTGGACGAGGTACGTTGATTTGTTTTTCCCGGTCGGTTTAGGGGAAGGACGAAGTTGACATATTCGGGGTACCAGGTCTTCGCGGCGCTAAATCAGGTTCCGTACGAGAGTCTAGCAAAGTTGAAGCGGACCGTGCTGGCAACTATCCTATTCAAGTAAGCTCCAGATGAACATATATTGAGCCTTCTCGTTCTCATGCTTTGACTGTACAGTGTATCGTGTACCACTCTTCACACGCCCCTGGAACCTTCTCAACATGAACAGCTTATATCGTTGTGTCTTCAGGTACAGGGCATACGTATAAACTCTCTTTGGGCCTTTTGCTGATTGGGAGAACCCCAAAATAATAGATTCTGAAGAAAGAAACGGTTGACTCGGAAGCAGTATATCGCGCCATCTTTGCGCTTGGCAACACGGTCAGCGATTCGTATCTGAACTGTTTGTTCCTTCCTCACAAATGCCTCACGTACTTAGCTCCATGCAATGAAGACAAAAGGAATCACTCTCAACTCTTCACAGAATCAGGAAATTCTTGAATCCATTTCTTCCCTACCTGCTTCAATTCTTAATGAGGATCGAGTTCGCGACCTGGTTTCAGAGGTTTCTCTACTGGCGTGATTAAAAATTGTTCGGATTTGATGTAATAAAAGGTGTATATGGCCACATGTGTACATATAAGTAGCTAGCCTCCTCTCTCATCTCCTTCTTTGTTTTGGGCTTTAGTTCAGGGTAATGGCGGCACATCTGTATGTCACAAACATCACGGTTTTTTCCTTCTTCCTACATAGACACACAGCATCTTGAGACAGGCGTAAATAGTCCATACATAGCTCACAAGGACATGTGAATTACAACTAACTTCAAATACACTCGACCCTATGTATAATCCTATATATAAGACCAATCTGTGTACACATTCGTCGCAAGCTGGTATCTCCAGGCAGCACGCTGTACCTATTTTGGGGTCAGGCTCTAGGCGCGACGTTGACATTTCTTCTAGGCACCAGGCTCACGACCTTGAGGTGGCGGACACTGTATTTCGTCCACCCGATTCGGTCTGCCGAGGGGTTTCGTCTTATATCCTGTGCCTAGGCAACTGACTAAGAGCGTCACACCCGTGAACACGATAAGAGGTCCTTTAAAGTACGAAAACATTAGAAAAGATGATACCGAGAAAATGAAGACTGAATGTACATACCTAGGCTTTGAGTCCATACCCCGTGGCCACTTTTGCCGGTCAGAAACCAGGGGTGGAGCAGTTCCGATGCATTGGGAGCAGACAGTACACTCCCTACCCCTTGCCTAAAGTTTATCACACTAGATCAATGAAAACTCACGCCCCTCATGCGACATACCAGCTACGAAAATGCACATCAAAGTTAAAGCTTGCCGAGGATCGTCGCCATCAGCAGTAGCCACGAATCTAGGCAACAGCGCTCCCCAGCTGAGTGCTAAAGAGCTATAAGTATACACAAGAAAATGCTAGAAGGGGAGCCAGACTTCCTGCGAGTCCCCATAACAGCAGTACGGCGAGACCTGAACCGAGAGAGGAGAGCATGATGCAAAAGCGCACGTCGAGTAAATCCGAAAGCCATCCCATGAAGATGAGTCCGGGTGCAGATGCGGCTGTGAGTACGTTTTAGTTTGAGTATTCGAATCAGGAAGGTGTACACTTACCGTTCATCAGAGATAGAGCTAATGTGCCAGACGCGGTGCCGAGATTAAGATCGGAGGCAAATGCTGAGGAAAACGAGTATGATTATATGCGACAAATGTTGAAGAAACCCACTGGGACTCACTGAGTATGTAAAACGCTGGCAATAAACTTCCTAATCCTTGTAGTAGATTTGCTGTGAACAATACCCAGAAAGGAACATATTGTCATGAAATGGGTGTTCATGAATCGCGAACCGACAACGTGGGCACCAGGGTTTGAGACATAAAACTCCTGAAGAAAGAGAACCGACGACAGCGACGTAGCTTTGTGGGGAGCTGTTCTTGATTGTGTTGGTGTAGTAGTTGAGGAAGACACCGTAGGAAAAAGGAAATGGCTTACATGGCTGCTAGGTGACAAAACATCTATATTAGGTAATGTCAAAGCTGACCGTACGATCAAGTCGATGAAGAACCCGCTGATGAGGTACGCCCAAGCACCCAGACCTGAGTCTTGCATATCGTGTATTACAAGTAAGAAAACGATGTTTTTCAACGATAAATTCACACCATCGGTGGCAGAGACACTGCATTCTCCGGTTCAGAAGCTGAATCCGAGGCTGGAATTCGAGTACGAGTCAGTCCTGGAGGAGAGTATCGCGTGTCTGTAGTTTCACTTTGCACTGTTCAATAATCAGTGTCACGAAAATAGTACTGCACTAGTACTCACCCGTCATGACTAACACTGAACTCTGGTAAAGCAATCAGCTCGATTTCTGCAGAGGTTGGCATGGTAAGGTCTGGTAAAGGATGGGACTGTACACAGGCTGTATTTGTTTTATGTACTTGATTCAATTATGAAGCCAGAGGATATGGCCGAGCAATATCGATTAACAGGGGGTCGACGGAAGAATAAAAATTCCGTCAAAAATTTTATACGATGAATTGAAAGTCTACCAAAAAGTCCTGAATTCCAACTCTTAGGTCGCTGAAACAAACTCCCTTCTTGTCAGACCATTCTGGTGAGAGACTCTTCTTTCAAACACCCGATACCATGTACCCAGACAGCTAACGAGAAGCGCAACTCCCGTGAAGATAATGAGTGGTCCCTGAAATAAACACGATGTCAGTATGCTTGATAGTGATACATAAAAGCTCATGAAAGCTAAAAGCGTACATAGCCTTTCAGACCGTAGGCAGTAGAAACCTTGTTGGTAAAATACCAGGGGTGAAGCAGCTCCGATGCGATGGGCGCAGACAACACACTTCCTACCCCCTTCCCTATAAACCACCCAGTAACACTCTCATCAATACACAACAGAATTATGTAGAGGGCAAGACCGTACAACATACCAGCTACGAAAATGCACATCAGAGTGGAAGCCTGGCGGGGATCATCACCATCAGCAGTAGCTACGAATCTTGGCCACAGCGCTCCCCAACTCAGTGCTAGAAACCCGTATATGCAGGAAAATGCTAGAAGCGGAGGTAGGCTTTCTGCGAGTCCCCAAAGCAGTAAGACGGCAAGGCCGGAACCGAGAGAGGAGAGCATGATGGAGAAGCGGACGTCGAGGAGGTCTGAGAGCCAACCCATGAAGATCAGTCCGGGAGCAGAGGCACCTGTAACAGTAGATAGGCTCAGCTAACGAGATGACGGATGGGTGAGAAACACTCGCCGTTCATTAGGGACAGAGCGAGTGTTCCAGATGCTGTGCTGAGATTGATATCAGAAGCAAACGCTAATAACGTTTGCAACAGAGTTAAGTGATTCTTTCTCTTTGAAATTGACCAAGACTTACTCGGAATATACAAGGTAGGCAAGAAACTTCCTAGCCCTTGCAGTACATTCGCTGTAAAGAGTACCCAGAAAGGACTGTATGTTATGAATTGCGTGTTGATGGATCGCGGGCCGACGACTTGTGCGACAGGCAGTCGAGGTTTAAGATACCGGAAACAAGGTATTGATATAACCAGGAAAGCAGCTGCCTGTTACATGCATTAGTTACAACAAACATGTCTGATTCGTTAAACTCACTAGTGAAAGCAGAGTAGTCCTCTGGCCGAACTTATTTAGCAAGTGTTCGGCGACTATAGGAGTTACCACTCCTCCGACTCCTACGTGAACAGTAAGGAGGTAGATTTTATGTAGTACAAGGCTACACACCTGTGCCGGAGAAAATAACACCATTCGCCTAGTCCCAAAAGTTTTAGGGCAGGAACAAAGACCATGCGGACAAGGACCCACCAAGCCTTTCTTCTCCGAGAACCATTCAAATAAGAACGTTGCCATCGGAAAGTACAGCAGACCTACACACTTCAAGGTTAATCGACTGTTCACCACGAAGTAGAAGAACCTTTTCATACTGCCGCCAATAGGATATATGATACCCTGTGTGATAATCAACTGCCACACCCGCGTCGAGAAAGCCGCTCCGACAAGTCCCGCAACGCATAAGATAACACCTAACATCATCGCATTTCGTTTGTACCATGGATACCGGTTGACAACGGGCAGTACGAGCGGTGACGAGAGATAGAGAAGCCCAGAGGACAGGGACCCGACAACGGCGAGGGAGCTCGATGTACTGTTTTTGAAGGTGTGAGTGGTGTAGTAGTTGAGGAAGACACCATATGAGAAGGGGAATGACCTAGATGAGAACGATTTGTACGGGGGCCGAATGATTCCGGATTATTGTCAGAACTTACCAGACGATGAACTCTATGAAGAAGGCGCTGACAAGGTATGCCCATGCGTCAAAGCCTGAATCCTAGAATCGAAAGGAATTTGGTATCGCTATAATGTAGTAGATGTACACGTGCACGCACCATTGGGGGAAGCGACACTGCATTATCGGGCTCTGGGCTTGTATCTATCGTTGTTGATGATTCTGCGTTGACAGAAGGGCTTGTGCTATGCTCTAAAGGTAAAGCCTTGCTATATGTTGGTCTATGAGCTGCGTCGAGGCACGAGAGCATGAAAAATCTTACTCAAGGTATCTGTCAGAGCTAGGTCCCGATATCGGAAGAACTGTTAGTTCAATGTTTGCGGTAATCTTGTCTGTCATCGTAGTGGGCAGAGCTATTCACTGGACAGAGTGAACTTTACCCCAGTGAAGCGTGTTTGAGAATATGAAGAAAATCATACATGTAATATGACTCGAGGCCTCTTCCGCAAATTCCGAATTTCATGTAAAATTTTTCATGGCCGATCGGACGGCGATCCGATTCCCAATCGAGTTTGCTTTGGAAGACAAATCAATCTTGCTCACCTTTACTTATACCCAGCTTATACCCCGACAATCGATTATGTCCATCGCGAACGTTTACATCGTTCGGCATGGAGAAACGAACGAGAATCGAGCAGGTATCATTCAGGGACAGCGAGATACTGTCTTGAACGATGCTGGGAAGGAACAGGCGAAGCAAGCGATAGAGTTCTTTAGACACATTAGATTGGATTACGCGTTCACGAGTGATCTGAATAGAGCGGCAACGGTGAGTGTTTTGTCACCTACAAAGCAATTTGTGTCAAATGAGTTGTACAGACCACGGATATCATCTTGAACGGCCACCCGAGTGGAGAAAGCATCAAAGTACATAGAGAAAAGGCTTTGCGGGAACGGGTATGAATACACGTACGGCCTTTAGCTTCCCGAAGTCCTACTAACACGCATCACTGCGCAGTGCTTGGGAAAATTAGAAGGACAGCCGCTCTCTGCAAGGAAACATCAGCAGGGGTTCGACGAAACGGCCGAAAGCGTGGAAGACTTTGTCAAGCGCGCTATGCTTTGGTGGGATAAGCATATTGTAGAGGAAATGAAGAGCAATGCGAGCGAACGACCACACGAAGTCCTTGTCGTCTCGCATGGAGGACTGATCAACACAATGGTGAAGAACTTGATGGAGAGTGGAAGAGTGGAAGCTCAGGAAGTGAAGAACTGGACAGTGTACAACGTTTCTATTACAACAATAGAAATTGAAGGAACTGGCAAAGGACGACTGGTAAAGTATTCAGATATTTCTCACTTGCCGTCGCCGGAGGATTTGGTTCAAACCAACGCCGATATACTCACTGGCCGCTCCGGCCGACAGACGGCATGATCTCATTGCCGGCGGCAGTGCTTGAGCTTGGCTTTTGTACAGCTTTTCGTCCAAATTAGTACACCGATCTATTTGTTGAAAGTGAATACAAAACATACCCGCACGTTCATTATTGGCTTCACATCTCTCCTTTTCTCCTTTCTCCATCTTCTTTCGTACATGCCTCCTCCTTCAGAGTCATCAGCTTTGCTGCCAAACGGTGCCAGCCGCAGAAATTTTTCTGAATCAGACACTCCAGCGAATGGCTCCTTAATACATCGGACTTCAGCTTTTTTCAAGGCAGAAGGCGAACCGTCGTATTATGATTCTTTCAAGCACTATATCTTTGGCTCCTGGACCAATATTCTACTTGTCTTCGTTCCATTGAGCGTCATCTCTCATAATCTGAACTGGGATGCTGCTCTGCGCTTTTCCTTCAGTTTTTTCGCGATTGTTCCTCTGGCAGCGGTGGGTCCTCGTTCCATAGGCGTCGTAGCGCCTAGGCTTATGTTTATCCGCGTCGTTCACAGCTTTTGGGCGAGGCCACGGATCAGATGTCAGCAAAGTTGGGCCAAACTCTTGCTGGATTGCTCAACGCGTCGTTCGGAAACGCCGTAGAAATCATTGTCGGTATTGCCGCCTTGCTTCAAGGTCAGTTGAGAATTCCTCGTGTCTTAGTGTTTACAAGCGTAGCTGACATCACTACAAACTCATAGATGAGATTGTAATCGTCCAGAACTCTGTGTGTCTTGGAAGCTTGATGACCTAAATGACATCTGATTGTTTGTTAGATGCTCGGCTCGATACTATCCAACATCCTTCTAGTTTTGGGCTGTTCATTCCTTGCTGGTGCGTACGGCCTATAGCGTATTTTGTCCATACCAACACCTTTGTCAATCAGCTGGATTCAAGTTCCCTGAGAGTAACTTCCAAGTCACCGCTGCCCAAACGTAAGTTTCGTATACTTCCTAGGAAACATTTCAGTGACAATAACTCTCCCCAGTTCAAGCTCCGTACGCTCATATTTCTCGCCTCGTCATATGTATCTGGCTCATCCTCAGTAGCTTATGACGCTCGCGTGTATTACCCTCATTATTCCCGCCGCTTACCACAGTGTCAAGGCGCCTCCTGGCTCGCCCTTCGTGAAC
Organism: Omphalotus olearius VT 653.13; assembly: GCA_000296255.1. Taxonomy (NCBI): domain Eukaryota; kingdom Fungi; phylum Basidiomycota; class Agaricomycetes; order Agaricales; family Omphalotaceae; genus Omphalotus; species Omphalotus olearius. Next base: position 197,054 of record JH814844.1, read on the forward strand.
CCCTTCAGCACTGATTCCGCAGCTATTGCGGGTGCTGGCATAGGAACAATAAACCCAGATAGATGGAATGGGTTGTTGATCATTTCAAGAGGAACAGCTATCCTGCTACTTGGAGTGTATGTTACGTACCTGTATTTCCAAGTAAGTGTTTGGATGCTGTACTTCCCATCTTGTCCTCTTCCCAATCTCATTTTCGACTGTAGCTCAAATCCCACGCTTTTTTATTCCAACCTGAAGATGAGGGAGAAACTGAAGAGCCGAAGATGAACATTGCCTCGGCGTCTCTTGCGTACGTTCTCCCCTCAAGGGCGCTCACATCTCGTTCTCATTTCTATGTGTAGGCTTCTCGGCGTGACCGTTATCACGTCTTTCTGTGCCGACTATCGTAAGTATTCATTAATATCTATGCGATGAACAGACAGTAAATCTTGTTTGCAGTGGTCGCGTCTATCGAAGAGTTCGCCGACAGATACCACATTCCCAAGCCCTTCATTGGTCTGATCCTTCTCCCGATCGTAGTGCGTATCGATCAATATCGTGCGTCTTCTAAAAATTAATTCTTTTGACGCCCAGGGGAATGCAGCTGAGCATGTCACTTCGATATGGATGGCGCTTAAGGGACAAATGGAGCTCACCATTGGCATATGCGTCGGCTCATCTATCGTATGTTCCCCAAGCGTCTACTTTCAGCGTCTGTCCATTGACCATTTCATTCCATGGGTCTCGAACAGCAAATCGCGGCCTTCGTTGTGCCGCTTCTCGTCATCGTCGGCTGGATGTTAGTGTCTTTTGCCAAGAGTTCCAGTCAGGGCGCTCAATACCTTTTCTTGTCTAGTTCCCACCATGAACTCACGCTGTTCTTCGCCAACTTTGAGGTACGAGAATCTGTTGCGGTTTCAGTGTACCAATCAGCTGATTTGTTGTTGTAGACGATCACTTTCTTTGCTTCTGTGTTCCTTGTCAATACGTTGATCCAGTGAGTTCCGTGTACTGAAAGTTTTTGACATTCAACCGACTGAGCGTCTTCCTTAGGGATGGGAAATCAAATTATATGGAAGGATTGATGCTCATCACCCTATATCTTGTTATTGCTCTTGCTTGTGCGTCCATCTTGAATCATATGAAAAAGCTTTTGAATGACCCTTGCATTCTTTAGTCTGGGTCTCTTAAACAGCATCAATCCCATACCTCCCCGCCATCCAGCAACAAAAAAAATCAAAAAATTACAAAACCCACATCGTTACTCATACCTACCCTTCCCCAACGCGACGCAAATTCAGGATAGACACCATAAATTTACAAGAGATATATCTCTGCATAAACTTGTGTTTCATCAGCGCCCTTGGTTTTTCATCTTTCTTTCCCTTCATCTCCGCGCTACCTCCTTTTCTACCATCCTTCGAGTCCTATGTATAGCTCACGTCTACTATCGTATCATCTGTATCAAATCGTGTGTTCGCGTCTGCCCAATTCCCTCTTTGCTTGCTCGCTTGGCTGTGGTTCGTACTCAATACCTCAAATTGCGTGTTTTGGTGTAACGCCTTTATTACATAGTTATGTAGCTTGCTTGGTACACAGTTTGAAGTGGTTCGTAATAGTAATTCGAGTTTCGTGTACATGTATCCTTTTTTTTTTTTTTCTTCTTTTTTTTTGGAGTATCTATTTCGTCCCTTCACTCCTGTTCTGTAGTAATGTTCAGGTATATTGCAGATCTTGTGGATGTATAGGTAGTCAGAAAGTAGGTTAAGGCAGAATCAGAATCGGTTACGAGGATATGTGCTGCTAGTGGGGAAGTATGAGCGTACTTTCGGGCCTTCGGTCAAGCTTGGGACACTACAATTGTTTCAGGCTACTCATTCAAAGATTACAAGGTAGGAACAGTCGCTGAAATATTGGTAGATATTACTGAGAGTGCTGCTTCGTTCGTTGAGGGAGACGACAAATAGAAGGTTACTGACTACAGGTTTCTCCCCAGATAGATTCGGGCATATTATGCTGGACAATCTCAACTTTCCAACGATAAATGAGAACAATGACTGATATTCAGCTTTGTCAGGGAGAATGTATGTAGAATGGCATTAGATACAAGTAAGAGACCTATTGTAAAAAAAAAGTAATCAGTTGGATGATCCTTGGTCAAACACGACAAGAAAGGATATGCAGTGCCATCTCAGCCTCGCCTTTACTTCTCCACCCGTGCCCTTCTGACTTGGATAGATCTGCGCGACATCCCGAAGGAGCACAGCCAGAGCACCAAGGACCCTAACAATTAAGGGATTCCATCACTCGTAAGGAGAAACGGGGCACGTTCCTTTACCAGGATTATCTTCATCGACAGACGCACATATCCTTGCGACAACAGAACACAGAAGAAAAAACCGACTCACAACGTATATATTGAAGTAATTGATACCAAAGACATGAGAAGTACACAAGCGAGACATGAAAAAAAGCGAAAGTGGTAACTGTAGGATTGCTCCAGGTGATCCTGCGTCCTGGCTCCTCGACCAGAGGGAAGAGCAATCAGCAAAGATTGTTTTTGAGAATCCGAATCGTTCTTCGACGTTTGTCTGGACCATCCATCCTTCAAGAGAACGCCACCAACGAGGGCAGCTGAGGACGAGATAGTAATTTGGACGCCGGTGGATTTTTTTTTTTTTAGCATTTTCAACGAACACTGGACCTTTATGTAGGCAATTTTCAGTCGGAGTGTCGGAGATTCAATACACGTGACTATTTCTTGGGACGAGTCTCGGCCCAATTTTGGCATTTTTGGCAGTAAAATATTTCGACTGCTGCTAGCAGACTACATGGCGTCGACGTCCGTCGCTGCAGCGGGCGCTGCTGCCGCTTCAAACGTGAAGGCTGCAGTAACAAATCATCCTCCTTCCTCTCCTTTTGCTGAACTTCTTCGTCGCTCTCGTTTCGCTACTTTCGACCCAAAGATCAGACAGACTTATTCGACACCTCCTGCATACGCACATCGTGGAAACTGGGGTCTTAAGCGGCCGCTGGCTTTGCGTCGTAGAAACTCTTTCATAACCTTGGCTGCGCCTTTTGAGGACAGGGCACAGTTCATTGAATGGAGGAAGGCGGAGTCGGAAGTTCGTTTCATACGGCGGTTCGAAGAAATGGAAGTCAGGCCACAGATTAGGCATCAAACGCCCTGGTTTAATATGCTAGGCAGGAAGAGCGCCTCGTGGATGTTGGACTCCGAGTTCTGTCATTCGTACGAGGGTCCAGAGGTCGAAGAAAGTGGGAGTAACGGACAAAAGACCGAGGTCCAGCTAATAAAGGAGCGGCAGGATCATGTGAAGGCAGAGGTGCAAAAACACAGTGTCCCAGCCGACCTCAATGGGTTGGGTAATTCGGGAGAAGGGAAGTATGGCCATCGACGACCTCTGCAGTCTAATCTTGCTCCCAACATCGACGCCATGACCCCCAGAGAATTTGAACGCTACGTGCGCCGCCTTCGGGAGCTTCGACCCAAGTTTCAGCAGTACTTGAAACAAGTTTCTGTTCAAAACGAGGACCCAGAGCTAGCTCGAAAGTCTCTGTTTCGCGTCGCACAGCTGTCTGACTCTCGTTACTACCGGACTTTCCTCGAGGCTCACACCGCAGAGCAGTTTGCGGATCCCGAGTCTGGCGTCATCCAGCAGCGTCCTCATCGAATTGGTGGCTTACTCTACCACCACCCAACCGCTCTGCACACGCAGCTCTTCTCCAAACCTCAGCCTGGGTTCCTTCTTCAGTCTGCACAGCAGAGGCGCGGTACGACAAACACGACGGAGATTATTTTCATCGCCAGCTTTGGCGGTCTGACTCCTGTGGTTCGTAATCGTGGAGATAAGATGCCTCTCTTTGACCCCAGCTCCGAGACTGGCATTAGCTGGGAAAGGCTAGCGCCCAGCATAGCCAATATGCGTATAGATCCAGGGACAGTTTTCCTTTCGCACCTACCTCTCTCTGTCGGTGCCAATCCCTCTGGGTTGAATCAAACAACGATCAATTCGCAAGCATCAATTGTCGGTGCGCGACCTTCCTTCCGCAAATCCAATCCGTACCCCCTAGGGAGCATGGAGTATGTCGCGTTAGAGCAAGGGTCAACGAAGACGGATGCTCCGTCTGTTCTCCCCGTCCCAAAACGGAGTTTTGCTAGCGTTACCCCTCAACGACCCACAGCAGTGACAAATGAAAAAAGCAAAATTCTCATCGACAAACTGAAGGATTCGTTGATAGATCCGTTGAATGGCTTATTGAAAAAGCGTTGAGAACACGGAATCCTTAGCATAAATACATATTCATATTAGATTTCTGTTTACATGTTTCCTTCTCAAATCTTAAACTGGGCTGATTAGTGCATGTATGGCTTTCACGACATCCCTATCGTTTTCTGCCAACACCCTGTCTGCCCGTGCGCGGGGTATTTCGAACTCGTGAACCTGGTAATAGAAAATGAAGTCAACGTGAATGTCAGACAGGAAGGAATGAAGGGCAAATGAAGGCTTGTCGGTCGCTTCATGATCTTTAAGAGAAAGTAGGATATTTACAAGAAGGTCAATGTCCTCCTTCTTTGGTGCAGGTACGGAGGTATCTTTAGAAGGTTTAACGGGCCCCGATTCGATTATGGCCAGGTAAGCAGCATCTAACTTTCCTTTTGAATAAGAGAAGCCGTCGTTAAACTTGTAAAGCCACGAATTCAGTGTTCTCCTAAGGAGAGAAAAGAGAAAACATACGTTCATTATTACCTCCGGCTCTGGTCTGCCATTGCTGCGCGACATCGTGGTTTGGAGAGAAGGTTTTGCAAGCGTCTCCATTCTCGGACACGTGTATCGCCCGCTTTACAAGGTACAACCGTTATCTGCTCGTCCTGTCTGCTGTGCGCTTTTCTCAAACACAATAAGGAAGCAAGAACTTGAAGAAGAGGAGTTACAAGTGCTCTTCACTCTGGTCATAGAAATTCGAGCTAAAGACAGCCGTACGCATGGTGAGAGTATATATCATCAGAGAAACTCGCAAGACTGACAAATGATTCAGGAAGTTCAAGGGACTGTATTTCCTCAGGAAATCGTTGAGATTTTTATTGATTATTTATGGCACTCGGCTCCTGACCTGAGAGCATGTTCTCTCGTCGGTCGTGCATGGCTACCTCGCTCCCAGAGACTCTTGTTCTGGGCCATTTGTGTTGATGATGTGCAGCACTACCTACGCTTCAAAGCCAGCGTAGATTCCTCTCCTCACCTTTCCAACTACGTTCGCTATCTATCATTGAACTTCAAGAATGACCCTTCACGGTATACATCTTGCTCCCCAGCGCTGGAGCGTCTCTTTGATGTAGAGACAGGCCGCTTCAGAAAACTACGCCATCTCAGTTTGTCTGCCCTATCGCTAGGGTCGCAGCCTCCGGTGCTTCCCCAGCTATTGAATACCTTGCCTTCGCTCGAGCAGCTGTCACTTGATTTGATTACGGTTTCGAGCTTCGGGCAACTATTGTTCATCCCATCCAACGAGGATTCACGTCTGAGCTCTCTAGAGATAGGCACTGTAGGGCTAGAGAACGCTCTCGCATCGCTTACTCGATTGAATACACCCGCGGGTCAAGCTATGATCGCTGAAGTGGGACACCTCTTGAACGCTTCGCCTTCGAGACGGTTTCGCCTCAATACCCTTCGACTGACAGGGAGCGTGTCACAACCTCTTCTGCAGCTGTTGTTATTTCATCCCAAAGCATGCTTCCCTCTAGATAACATCGGGAGAATGCTATTCGAGTTCAATCCACTTATACTCAGATTTGTGCGGGAGATGCCTTTGATGGTATCACTCACCTCGCCCTCGCGCCTTGCGTTCCTCTCATTCAATTGCGACAAAGACGTCTCGATGTGTCTTGAATCCAACCTCAGACACCTAGTTTACAACGAGTGTGCACCCCCAGGACTCCCCATACTGATCCTCAACCATGTCATCCCTGCTCACCTTCAACAGCTCGAGCGACTGACATTCTTCATCACATCGCCAAATGTGAAGGATCTTATCCCTATACCAGAAATCAACCCGGAATTGATTGCGAAGCTCATTGAGGCCGTTCCAGCATTGAAGAGAGTGTATCTTGTCCTCGCAGTACAAGGATATCGCGCGTGTACAGAGAAAGTGCCTCAGTCGGCACTCCGTGAATACGCAGTTTCGCTCTTACCTCCGGAGAAAGCCAAGAGCGGATTACTTCGCGTCGACGTTTTCGACCATGAGGTTCTACACAAGAACAGGGTTATTCTGTCTCAGCTAGCCTAGCTGCCAGCATGGGCTCTGGAATATTTTTTTCGCGCTGGCGAGCACTTCATCGCCTGTCTCCAATATCCAGGATATTGCATTCTGTTTGCCTGCCTCTGGCCACTGGCGACCTTTACTTTCCACTTCTTCCCTATAGTATGCGCTCTGACCATCGTCGCCTGGAGGAGACTTGCGCTGCTGTCGAAGTTGTCACCGGGTCATAGAAATAGAGGAAGTACGTGTATGGCAATCTCAAAATCTCAATTCAAGATTCGTATATTGTACACAGGAGAACTGCTGCCTTCAGTGACTGACCGTTTCAACTATTTTATACGGTGAAGAAAAGTATGAATACAGTAGTGGTAGAAGTACGAATTCAAAGCAGCATCCTGTAGAGATGTATGCTCAATATGAGAAGACAGTTCAAGCTATGTACACAGCCTGACTCTGTGGTAGACCCTCATCTGGCAGTGGAATTCCACTAGGTCCAGCACCAGGTGTACTAGATGTAGGCATTATTTCACTTTCTTCAAACTCTATAACTCTTCTTTTAAAATTTTGAGGAGGTTCTGGAAGTCTATAAGAAGATCCAAAACCAACTAAGGCTTTCTTTTCAGACACAGTATCAACAGATATGAATTCCTGTTGACTATCAGACAAATGACTAAAAGAACCAGGTATTACTGGGTCAAATGAGGAATCAGGGTTAAGAATGAAACTGGCAAGTGAATGGGCTTTGTACAAAAACACCCAAAAACACCAAACCAATTCTATTCAAAGGGTGCAAGTCTGAGGGGGTGCTGTCAAAGGTTCCCCACTATCAAACTTAACAGCTCTTTGTAAGACTTTATATCGTTTTGATTCAAAGTTCAAAAAGTCGAACTTTTAAAAATGCAAAATTACACCAGTTGTTCAGACCAAAAAGATGTCTTTTTGAATAAATTCGTACTTTGCAGAAAAGGGAATAAAGGAATGATAGGTATCCCACCTAGTCATTCAAAATGTGTTGTCATTTGGTTTAACAATGCATATGATACAACTTACGGTACAGATTGTATCAAAGTTATATTATGGTCAATACTGGTTTTAAATGATGATTGTTACTTGGTGGCCATCCACTACCAAGTCAAACCCACCCATACTCGAAAGAGAACTCCTCATTTTATCACTTTGGACTTCGGCGAGCACCTCTTGAGGTAGCTCCCTTAAGTATGCGTCCATTACATCAGGAGGCTGGTACTGCTGATTCCTACCATTCTCATTCTGGTTATGGTTCGGCACAGCGACTCCAGGATTATCATTCATCAGTTGTGCAGCTGGTCCAGCTCGATGCGCCGCACCAGCAGTAGCATTTTCAATATTAGGCATTGTTATCAAACTCGAGAATCCAGGACGTAGTAGTCGTGTATTTATCAGATCTATATTCTCTTCGCGAGACCTGTCTCTTACTAGAGGTAGGTTATTACAAACAGGGATTTTACTACCACGAATGAGTCTAGACTCGAAGTTCAATTCTTCTTGTCCTGCCTCTTGGGAATTTTGTGTAGCTCTGAGTTTTCCGCCATGTCTAGAGCCACTAATCTTTGCAAATGACTCTGGTACACAGCTAAGAACGTATTTCGAAGTGGTATGCAATCACAATTCCACTTCTCGAGGCAAATCGAATCGTCAATTCAACTCGCTGAGGTCAAACAGCGATATTTTTCTGACACAAAGGTCTTTTCCAGAGTAGAACACATTTTATTTGGTTTCCAAAACTACCCCTCATGGTGGGCTCCAGATAATCAGCAAGGTTTGGGGTATTATCAGACATAAGAACTCGTCTAGACCCAAGGGTTTGCCTATTAAAATAGTGCGGGTGTAGTTTGGCATTGTCAGAGGTACCGCTCGCAGAAAGTCAAGTAAGTTGAGATCTACTTCTGTTAAGACTGAGTGCATCGAGTATCACAGTCTAGACCTTATGAGGACAGATAGACAGACAGACAGACAGACACAGACAGACAGACAGACAGACAGCACAGACACAACAGAAGTTCAATTCTTCAGATGCTTATAACAGCACTTCAAATCTTCACGTTCTGCTCTACCAGTTCAAAGAACCAGGGCGTGACGTATACAATCAAGAGGCCTCCTGCGATTTAATGTGCTAGAAGATACGTATAGTTCTCCAATTTGGCGGGCAGTCGTAACCTAGGGTTCTCGACCCAATACAGGACAGTATTTGTACCCTACAGGCTACAAACAAGTATTTCATAAATAGGATAAAACTGAGTGGAGTATTTCAAAGAGCCATAACAACGAATTGGAACTGAAAGTAAGTCAAAAACAGAAAGAACAGACTGAGTGGAGTTATATAAAACACATTTTGGAGACATTAAGTGAGATTCTCGACCCAATAGGTGTAATCCCTTTTACTTTTCGTATGTTTTGAACACTTCAAGACCCAGTGGCCGTGTGCTCGCAACGTCCTGAATGAAATATCTCATGTATATTCCAAATCTCATCTCTAGTAACTGTTTCATGAGACCAGTTAAGTACTCGCCGAGGCTCTGCGCAAGCAGATAGACCATTGGATCAGCTTTGATGCTCTTCTGATTGGTTCCCAAACCCTATGGTATTTCATAGGTCATCCTGAAACCGTGTCAAGAGGCGCAATTCATTCAATAGATTTCTCAGTAAGTCTTGATGTCATCATCTTGACCGATCATTTCTACAGCTTTGACCATTCCTCGCCCCTATTCATGGTAGGTGAATATCCAATACAACAGAAGTCATATTTCAAATGTTATCCTTGATCGAGACGAGCTGGAACACTGGTCCTGGGACTGATACCCTATCCTGGATGCCTCGGCACCCCACTTGATCCTACCATTCCGGTAAGTATTCAAACTCCATAGGCTGAGTAGCCTGTGCACATTTCTATATTCTTTCCTAAGTCCTGTGGGTGACACAGTGACCCGAATAGCACGTTCAGACAAAGGCCTCTTTGCCAGGCAGGGTGGGTCTGACCATGCTGCAGCTCTCGCAGCAGGTAGTTACTTCACCGAAGGTCTTCAAGACATATCAGTCATAAGGGCTTGATATATGCTTGTACACCGTAACCCCAATACCTCGAGCCTTA
>JH814845.1:6809-80737 GCA_000296255.1 Omphalotus olearius VT 653.13
ACCATAGAGTTGTTCTGCCACTTGTTCTATGAGTATCATCTTACGGTAAGCTCAACAGAACCTTCCACAAGAGTGAAAGACAGGAAGTTCAGTTCAAAGATGGATTACCTGTTATCCAGCTGTTATCTAATGGGGCACTTAGAACTGGAAGAATGTCTTAAATAGGGTTATCTCTCACGTGATACTAAGTCAACACACTTGTGTCAGATCAATTCTCAAGTACTTAAAGTCTTTACCTCCTGCGGTGCTATTTTAAGATTCTTTCTTTCTTCTTACCACAATCACCACCATGTCGACTGTGATTCTTGTCACCGGAGGAACTGGTCTTGTTGGCAAAGCGATTGAATACGTTATCGAAAATGAACCTGCTGGATCAAGGTTTGGCAAGAGACCTAATGAGACTTGGATCTTTGCAAGCTCATCTGAAGCAGATTTGAGGTGAGCCCCTCGTGTCCATCTCAATTCCCTGCAGGTACTGAGGCATGAACTCAACGCATTCAGGGATCCTGAGCAAACACGTAAATTATACGAGAAATACAAGCCTACCCATGTTATACATCTGGCTGCCCTTGGTACGTTCTGCTGTGTCGTCAAATCCTCATTTTATCTGCTCACCCTATCAAAAGTCGGAGGTTTGTTCAAGAATATGAAATACAAGGTACCGTCATCTGAAGGCTGCATCGCTGCGAACCTTCTCAATCCGCACCCTTACAGCTCACTTTCCTACGGGACAACATCCTCATCAACGATAATGTCCTTCATGCGTCATACACACACAAGACGCACAAGCTCATCTCATGTCTTTCTACCTGTGTCTTCCCAGACAAAGTTGAATATCCTCTTGATGAATACAAGATTCATAACGGGCCTCCTCATGAGAGTAACTTTGGGTATGCTCATGCGAAGAGAATGGTCGATGTTCAAAACCAGTACGACATTTCTTGGGTCAGTCATCAATTGCCGATGCTAATTGTTCATCAGTGCATACAAGGAGGAGTTTGGCTGTAACTTTACCTCCGCAATACCCACGAACGTGTTTGGTCCTTATGATAATTAGTCTGTTCTACTACTAATCATGTTGAAAGAGGAAACTAACGGTGCTTTGTATTGAAAGTGATCTAGAAGACTCTCATGTCATTCCTGGGCTAATTCACAAATGCTACCTAGCGAAGAGTGCGTGCGCTCCCCAACCTTCGCTTTATTATTGTACTGACTAGAAATCAGAAAACAACACTCCATTTGTTGTATCTGGTACTGGGAAACCCCTTCGTCAATTCATCTACTCCCGTGATCTTGCGAAACTATTCATCTGGATGCTTAGAGAATACGATGATGTCGAACCAGTGATTCTTTCAGGTATATTACATCGTAATATATCCTTTAGAAGCACCCTGATAACATCTTATCATAGTGGGCGAGGATGAGGAAGTTAGTATCAAGGAGGTGGCGGATGCTATCGTAAAAGCTGTCGGCTTCCAGGGCAGCTACTCGGTGGGTAAAAGACTGCTTTTGGCGCTTCTTGTTTCTTCAACGCTCATATTCCATTCTGACTTCTGATGGCAGTTTGATGCCACACGGGCTGATGGTCAGTTCCGCAAATCTGCGTCAAACAAAAAACTTTTGTCCCTTATCGGAGACTTCCAGTTTACCCCCTTTGACGAAGGTATGTTTGTTAGAAGCGATGAAAGTCCGTTTGCTCATGCGACATCGTGATCCAGCGTTGAACGAGTCGGTGAAGTGGTTCGTGGAGAACTACGACACTGCTCGGACGGGAAAGGTGTCTTCGGCGTAGACATGCAAGGACATTTCAATAGTGTACGCCCTCCAGCTTAGGCTTTATGATCATTGCATCCTTACAAATTGTATTGTAACTAAGATAGAAACGGACACGAAGGTGATGGAATGTTTTGCAGTGATATCCAGACTTGACAATCTCTATGCTGTGTCTTATGTATTTACTATGAATACAAGAGTCTTTGAAATGATAGTTTCGAAAATAGTATGGGCGATCGTGTTTTCGGCGCTTAGAAGACTCTTAATGTTACAGAGACTACCAGTCGAACTACTGCTCGACATTCTCAAAATTGTGCTTCGTCAACCCTCTGGTTCAAAAGTCGACATCTTGTCCACATGCTCGCTTTGCTACAACGTTGGCCTTCGAATTCTTCACCAGCACCTCCAATTCCGTTCTTCAACTCAACTACGTATATTCTCCGGTCTAATATCTGAAGGGAGCTTGTCATTGGTTTATGGGCCACAATCTCTTTCGCTAGATATTGCTGGAGGTGACTCTACTGGGATCTTCCATACGCTATCCTCTGCTTTGGCTGCAATCATCACCGACCCTAACGCAAGGAAAGATGAAGACGCGAGGTTGATATTAGAGAGTTTTCAGCTTAGGCTGAACTCTCATATCTATGATCCTCACCATGAACGCATTTATACTTGCTTATCTCTAGTGAAGTGCGTCTCGCTGGATTATTAGTATTCGCTTTTTCTAATACGGAGCTGGGGGCAGCCCAAGAACATTTATATGGACCGGCCCAGATCCACCACACCACTTCTCTATTGCTGTGAGTAGACAGGAGAAGCTCTACTATCTGCTACTTCATTCATCTTCTGCGTTCACCCACAGATTGTACCACCGGCTGTGCCCCACCTCTTCCGAGCCCTCGCATCTTATACCCGTCTGAGCTATCTTAAACTTACCAATATTGCGTTTCCGGTTCTGGGGGATGAAGTCACCCTCCGCCCCATTGAATTGCCATGTATCCCTACCCTTCACACTTTCTATCTCGGGCAGACAACCTTCTTGGCTGCACAAACCATCGCAGGCTTCATCATCAAAAACCTTTGTTCTGAAAATACTCAGAGCGCGAGTCGAAGGCATGCTTCTCAGTTGCAGCGTGTGCAACTTGTGGATGTGTACGAGGGAAGCATTTGGGGCCTTAGACTTCGGGTGGCCCACATTGTCGCTGCTGCCATGGTGATTCTCACTGAGCCCGGTTGTTCATCGGGTGCAGGGCAAGGCAGAGGGGAATTGCAGGATCTCATAGCGAAACTCGTGACTGTGAATGCTCAGACAGAGAGGATCATGGGTGGTGATCGTGATACAACGGATCCTTGGCCTACTGACATTGACACGGGTACTAGAAACCGATTTCGTTGATACATCCAGTAACATTTAGAGTGGTTAGCCAACTAGACGGTACGTAGGTAGTATGGATGAATCAAATTAGAGATTGTCCTGATAGTTGTGCACAGAACAACGACATGGGTGCGCCCTACTATTAGAAACCCTACTATTAGAAAGTCTGAGTATCTATATCATTCCTGATGTCCCAAAGATGTGAAGACTGCAAAGAATGGAAGAAAATAAGTAATTGAAAAATCCAGTTTAATCCACGAATTGCGATCCGTAACCCAAAACATGAAACATTGTCACTTTATCAGTGTAGTTGCAAATGGTCGCCTACATGCTGCCCCACTGCTGACCGTGGTTTGGAGTTTGTCCCCAGCCAGCTCCCGCGCCAGGAGAAGCGAACATCTGTGGCTGCGATTGTCCACCAAAAGTGGTCCCCATATTCATTCCCATCCCATTACTGCTGAACTGAGGGGTAGGCTGTATCTGAGGCGAAGAGACCATGAACTGATTCTGAAGCTGAGGCGTTGTTGCCAAGTGCAGCTGTTGTGGTTGGGGACTACGTCCTTGCGGCATGAACTGCGACTGCATCACCTGTGGCGAGATCATTGGCTCTGGTGACTGTACTGGCATCTGCATTTGAGACAGTGCAGGCGAAGAATATGAAATGGGCGACTGCATCTGGGTCTGGTTCGGGAACAACGTCTGCTGTTGTAGTGGAGTAAATGACGCTAATATTCCGGTCGGCAAGGATCCATAGGCCATAGCTGGAGATGGAGGGAAGGTGGAAGATAGTGGCGGCACCAGCTGCTGTTGTTGGAAGAAAGGCGTTGACGAGTACGGCATCTGTTGGTATGGATTCATTACGGTTCCCGTTGAAGGCATACCCGTCCTTGAAGGCGTTCCTGTCGAATTAATTGACATGCCACTCATTCCGACCAGTCCAGCACTGCTGGGACCAACCATCCCAACGAAAGGATTCGAGGGGGCAAACGATGCAGATGCAGGAGGTTGGTACTGTAGTGGTAGGGACGAGTTAGAAGAGGGCACCTGTAACGATACAAGGTCTTGCCAAACGCCATTAGTAGGAGCCGAAGCGGGGGCTGCATTGATTGTGGGAGGTAATGACTGTAGCCGGGGTTGTAGCTGGTGTTGCTGAAGTGATGGCAATTGTACTGTAGTGGAAGGGGCAAGGGAAGACATCGGCTGCGAGACTGACCGTGTCTGCGTCGTAGGAACAGTTGTGGACGATGGAGGAGCTGTAGTGGATGGTGTTGATGGCGGTGGGGGATTAGTAGCAGGGGTAGATTTGGGACGGGCAGACAAAGATGACGACGACCGGGAGGGTCCGAGCTTGGAAGCGACAAGTGCAGATCGGTCAAAGAAACGCTTATATTCATATTTCGCTGATGGAGCAGGCATGGGTTAGGGGAGAAGACGAAGCAAAACCAGAAGACATACCGCGAATATACTGTTCCAATTCGCTATCTCTTTCGTCTTCCGTGAGTAAAGGTGGCGGGGGGTGGCGGAGCTCATTAGGATTATATATTGCATTGGAGTTTAAATTTCCCATCTCTTTCATTCTCTGACACGAAGTTGAGTAACGGTCTGAATACCCTCAATCGTTCACTCACCTCTACCTGTTCCTTCGTCCATGAATCTAGAGTCAGGCTCTTGCTAGTTGAATGAACGTACGAATCAGGAAGCATCAGGAAGAAATCATAAGAACCTACACTTTCGTAATGTGTGTACCGATCTTTCGATGAATAGTAGCACAGTTCACACTACGTAAGTTCTCATCCATTAGAGTTGTTCTTCAGCCTCAATTCTCCGTGCTCACCATATGAAGATTCCGAGATTATGAGAAGCCCATCGAGGGTGTCTGGCTTTGCAATCAGCACACACGTCTATCAATGTACGTTAACAACAGCTTCGCAAATGAAGTAAGAAAAGTGACTGACCATTTCCGGGTTTCTGCACGAGTTCTAGGAGTGCCTTTTGATTCCTGTCACTCGTCAGCTTGTTGACCGATGACATTACTGAGTTTCAGAGAGACACTCAAGCAAGCTCAAGCAGGTAGAGTTGAAATGGAAACAGAGACTATGTCACAGTTAGAGTTGTTTGGAATCGGGGCCAATGAACGGAGATACAAATATTGAGTCAGCATCATTTACGCCCGTCCTTTGCTGAAAATCTCTTGCTTTGGCCTAGGTTATAGATAGTTGAAACTTGACTGGTGGTACGAGTTTAAACGATAAATCAGTTTTTTCAATCGAATATTGCGAGAAATAATCGACTCATTATATCGTATAGCTAGTTGAGTAACAATAGTCTATGATAAATGTCACAGCCCGTATATCCTTAAATATCATGATACTTATGAATTATAACTCCGAACAACCCAATTTTACCTTCATCTAATTTGTCTATGGCAGCTTGACGAGCTTTCAGCGCTGAGAAGCTTTCGTCATTCACCGGACGCGAGTGTACAATATCCAACGCAGACCAAGCCGCATTGGATGGTCAGAACGCAAGGTTTACTCTGGCTTGGAGCTTGAGTTCCCTCGTAATCCAGATTCTACATCCTCCATCTTGAGGCGCTCATAAGAACCCCTATGACCATTTCCTGATGGTGGGGAGGGAGCCTGGGACTCAACATGTTTGACCCACGTGTAGTAGATGGAGCCGAGAAGAATTATAGCAATTGACGATGCACGACCACTAGAGGCTCTAGTCAGTAAGTGGTTCGGCTAAGGCGAATACTACGCACGAAGTAATGATATCTGCAAATAGCCACATTCCGAGGAGAGACGCGGCGACACCGCGAACCGCAGAAGAGATCATGTGGGTGATAGGAGACGTTACTTTGATAGAGAGCAGGCTAGCAATGCTCATAGCGAACCCAAGGGCACCCTGGTCTGAATGTGAACATAATGACCTGACGATTTCAAGGATTGAACGTACAGTAATGGCTGAGCCCCATATGAACGTACGCAAAGCGCTCATTTGGCCATCAACCCTGACAAGTTCATCAACACCAAAGAATAGCTTTATGATCTCGGTTGTTTCTCCTGAAACCACGATGATAGGGACCAGGACTATGGCGCTCAGGAGATTGGTGTACCACGAAAGAAGGAGTGCACTGCCGTTTACAACATTCAGACTCTGCTTAATGACGACGGAATGAATTGCGGTGATGGCGGAGCTGACAACTCCAAAACCAACACCAACAAGAGATAAGGGGGTCCCGTCAAGAAAAACGCCAACAAAGAATCCCATGGTGACGATCGCGCATGAGAACAGGATTCGGAGCGAAGGGCGGGCGTTGAGTACGATAAATGAGGTGCAGACAGTGAACGGAAGAACGAGACCGCGTGCAACTTGGTAAAAAGAGGCATCCACGTATTTCAAGGTATAGTTGCTGAAGCTGTCGGACTTGTGTCATGATGTTTGAAATCATTTCAAAGTTCGTAGAAATACCTCAGACCAACGACATTGAGAGCAACCATAGACACAAGTCCTTTACAGATATTGATATCGAAAGTGAGTCGGTCAGGAAGGAGCTTCATTGAATCTGAGACTCCGAACAGCAAGACAGCGATGACGAGCTGCATGAAGAGGAAGAAGAGGGGCGCTTCAGTTGCGTTAAGTACCCATTTGTTGCTGAAACAGAAGCATGAGCAGGCACAATAGACAGTGCGGGATATTTCACATACGCCATGACCATCTACAAGCATCCCCCACGGTTGAGTTTCCCTCAATATGTGGACAGACATTAAGACTTACTGCCAGTGCCGCTACAAGGTAGAAGACGACAACACCAGTCTATTGAATACAGAACGTCAGAGAGATATACATAACTTTTCAACAACATACCACAAGGCCTTTTGAGGGCTTGGCATTATTTTGAGGAGCCATTGGGCGTGTCGTCGGAGCAGATAGCGAGAAAGAAGGAAAAAGCGGGGAAGGACTGGACAGCTAATGTGCCGTGGCAACGTAAAAAGAAAGTAACGACACCGCCTAGAGACTCTCAGAGAGCCGCAGTACTGATCACTCCAACTCTACAGATACGCCCGTGGGAACATATTTCCGAATTTGATGTCTGTAACAGACGCGTCGCGTCTTCGTCAACTTTCATTTGTGTCTCTGTAAAATGTCTCAAGAAGGCACCCTGCATGACTGTAAGTGATTCCTTCTTGCTGCGCTACATGCCTTCATCTGCAAAGTCTCTCAGTTTCCGACGACACCATTCGGATCATGTTGGCAACAGATAATCACATTGGGTACAATGAAAGAGATCCCATTCGCGGCCAAGATTCGATAAACACCTTTAAGGAAATTCTTCAGTTGGCAAAGAAGCTCGATGCAAGTTGAACTATTGTCAAGTTGATTTGTTTGCCTACTCGTGATTCATTAGGTCGACTTTGTTTTGCTCGCCGGAGATCTGTTTCACGAGAACAAGCCTTCAAGAGACTCGCTATACCGAACAATTGCTTTGCTGAGAGAGTATACAATGGGGGATAAGCCAATACAGGTGGAACTGCTCAGTGACCCAGATGATGGAAAGGCTGACGGTTTCTCGTCCGTCTGTGCTACTCGCATGTTGGGACTCTCTTACTGACACACTTGTAGCTTTCCCGCAATCAACTATGAAGATCCCAATTTCAATGTTAGCATTCCTGTCTTCTCCATCCACGGTAACCACGATGATCCTCAAGGTGCTGGGGCGGAAGGTGCCTTATGTGCTCTGGACGTATTATCGGTGTCGGGGCTACTCAACTACATGGGCAAATTTGACCTGCCGATAGATGATGCTGAAGCTGCCAACACAGGCATTGCCGTTCGCCCGGTCCTCTTGCGTAAAGGCAACACTCATTTGGGTATGTACGGTATTGGCAACGTCAAGGACGCGCGAATGCACTTTGAGTTGAGGAGTAACCGTGTGAGGATGTTCATGCCTCGAGATAAAGACAATTGGTTCAATATCTTGCTGCTACATCAGAATCGGTGTGTGGACCCAAATTCTTGTATCAGACCAGCACAGATGATTCTTCCAGAGTCAAGCACGGGCCACAAGAGTCCGTTCCAGAGGGCATGTTTGACGACAGCATCGACCTCGTCATCTGGGGACATGAACACGACTGTCGGATTGTTCCGGAACCCGTCGCTGGGAAGACTTACTACATCACCCAGCCTGGTTCGTCGGTGGCTACTTCTCTAGCAGACGGTGAAGCGCTGCCAAAGTGAGCTGCTCGCTTATTTTCTTTACTTCTCTCTAATGTCCTTTTAGACATGTCGCCCTCCTGAGTGTTCATGGTAAAGAATTTGAGTTAAAACCGATACCGCTACGCACCGTGCGCCCGTTCGTCATCGAAGAAGTTGCGTTGACTCAAGCTGCTGAAGAAGAAGGCTTTGATCTCTCGGATCAAATGGAAATTTACAAATACCTTAAAAACAAAGTCAACTCACTCATTGAGCAAGCAAATCAGCAATGGGACGAGCGTAACGCTGAAGCTGCCAATGATGGTGAAGAAGAGCTTCCGAGGATGCTTCCTCTAGTCCGATTGAAGGTCGATACTACTGGCGTTAGCGAGATGTCAAATCCAATCCGTTTTGGTCTGGAATTCCAAGGGCGTCTTGCCAATCCTCGAGACGTGCTTGTATTTCATCGCTCGAAGAAGGCAGGATCGCGCTCGGCAGCTAAAGTTTCGGCCGACGAGCCTGAGCTCAGTATCGACGATCCTGACCTCACTGTCTCGGAGAAGCTCGCTAAGGTTCGCGTGGCGACGTTGGTGAAAGAGTATTTGTCTGCGCAAGAGCTGCAGTTGTTGGGAGAGAATGGGATGTCCGATGCAATCCAGATGTTTGTGGAGAAGGATGATATCCATGCTATTCAGACACATGTTGGAGCGACACTTAAGACGATGATGAAAGAAGTTCAAGCAGAAGGCGAGATCAACGAAGATGACCTAGATGATGTGGTCTGTTAGCTTTCTCCTTACCTTTGTTTGAAGACTGATACCATATTTGTCATCAGCTCATAAAAGCAAAAGAACAGCAGGAAAAGGAATATGTAGAGAAAGCAGCCCGGGGCAGTTCTAAATCCAAGGTTAGATAAAAGGTTGTCCATTCGTCTTATTATATCCTGATACCTCTTAGGGCAAAGCTAAAGCAAACGCAGATTCAGATGTCCAGTCCGAAGACTCCATGATGATGGATATTGACGCTGGCGGTGGCTCGGACTTCGAAGCAGTTGGCTCTGACGATGATATCCCACCACCACCGAAAAAGGCTCCTGCTAGGAAAGCACCCGCAAAAGCAAAGGCCCCTGCCACTAAGAAAGCTCCAGCAAAGAAAACCACAAGGACCAAGAAAGTTGTCGTGAGTTACGGTCGCTGTCGCATCCCAATCCGTTGGAGTCGCTGAGATGTATTTTGTGGTTGTAGAGCGAATCTGATGAAGACGAAGTCATCGAGATACCTGAGGATGATGACGAAGAAGACGAACCACCCAAGCCTGCCAAGAAAACAAATCGAGCTGCTGTTCTCAGGTGCGTTTTGTAATGTCTTCCTGCTATCAGCAACTTTGACGTATCTTTCGTGGGGTATGCATAGTCAATCCACGACAAAGAAAGCACCAGCGAAGAAGAAAACGACGGCCGCTTCAAAACAAACCCAATCACAGCTCGCGTTCCAGCCAGTTGCGACAAGCAGGTCGTCCCGAGCTGCTGCAACAAGGGCCAGAGGGAGAATGATGGTAGGGACACCTTTTCTTACTCTCGAAAGACGCTGATTCCGGCTCCAGGTTGATGACGACAGTGATTAGTTTCTGATATTGCTCTCATTCCCGTATCTAGTATATCTGTGTACTCCTTAACCGACGCTTTCGATGCATTTTTTCTCGATTCAGACCCTGGTTTCGGATGCGACTTAGAGCAGCAAAATGTAATGCAAGGAGATTTCAACGCCAGCGGAGTCCGATGTCACGTTCTTTTTCTCAGCGAATTTTCACCGAGCATATTCTGACCGTCTGACGAATAGCCAGGTTAGGGGCTGATAATCAAGACTCTTTCTGTCGAGAGGGCCCGTCAGAGGACTCCGTTCGTTTCAACCCAGTGGTGTATTTGCGAGAGGCGCATCTCGGCTCCGCCCACGCATTTCCTCGAAGGGGTTTTAAAAATAACATCAATGTCTGTATGTTGAAGTCGCTTCACCGAGAGGCATATATTTTGACACTCTACTTCAGGATTGCAACCTAATGAGGGAGCGAACTATGGCTTCCATCCTTTTGGGGCCGCTCTTTAGCTCCGCACTCGCCCATGTTCTTCGATCCCAAACCGAATTGCTCAAAGACGGTGGCTGCGAAGTAGCGGTATAAAAGCACATTATACAGAACATGGTTCTTCACTCGAACACCTGTCGTCGTTCAAGCCTCTTCACATCTTCAGTATGCAATTCAAGCTTCTCGTGATTTCTGCTCTTGCCAGCCTTGTAGCTGCTACCCCTACTACTACTGCTAGTGCGGCAGGCACCACCATTGCGGCCAGCAAGTGCAAAACTGGTGCTCTTCAGTGTTGCCAGACTGTTCAATCGGCCAGCGAGGATCCGGCCTCGCAGATTCTTGGTCTTCTCAACATCCCTATCCAGGGTTTGAACGTGCCAATTGGCGGTAGGTTTTGATTTTGCAGAACCTGCGACGGCGCTTGACGATATACTTCCCTCGCAGTCACTTGCACCCCCATCTCCGTTATCGGTGTTGGAGGCCAGTCTTGGTAGGTTTTGTGTTTACATCTACTATGAAACATGTACTCACTGGGATTCTACAGCGCTGCTAACCCTGTCTGCTGTGACAAGAACAACTTCAGTAAGCTAAGAGTCTTTGACGATCTTGGAACTATTTCTAACGATATGATAATTTCTACTTAAGACGGGTTGGTCGCCATTGGGTGCGTTGTTTTGTCTTACTCTCAAATTACATGCTGAAATGAATCATCGTTACCACAGATGCACTGCGGTCAACCTTGGGTTGTAGACGATGTCAGTGGGGCTTCGACTCGTGACGACAAAGGAAGCCTTGCAGGAGCCAGATATCGTTCTTTGTATCCCATCCAACGCATTATTTACTAGGCCTTCCGTCTGTCACTCGTTTGTCATATAATATTTGCAGTATATTTGATTCGTTCGCCCAGTACCACAGGCAGCTACAGCGCGAGTCTCCGTGAGGCCGGTGAAGACCCTCTCATCAACGTCGATTTTTCGCTCTATGACGGCTGTCCTCAACATCTTCAAGAGAAAGTACAATAATAGTGGCCCGCTCCATCACCGCCCCAGACCAGTGTGAGCGCTTGGCCGTCCGCGTCATACATTGATCTCAATGAAGGTGATATATGATACTCATATATCAATGTGTTCGAGCATAGTGGCTTGTAAGTTGACTAATTACTTGTCTGCCAGTGGTTGTAGTTATCATAATATTAATCACCACCTACCTGCTTGTCAATGGCACAAGCCGCAATAGCGCAGCGACGTTGGAGCTCATTCTCCCAGAACGAGATGGCTTGAAAAGTTGAATGTTCTATGCATACTTACTTATCTAGCTTGAAAGGCGAGCTCTGGGTACAATAATTAAAGGCACCGGACCTGAATATAACCATGTTCAAGGTGTTATCAATGCTATCGCCCTGTGGCCTACAGGAGGCCATGTACTACGACCCTGCCGATACTCCGAGCCCCTGAAGCGGACTCAAAACGGTTTTCAAGTGTACGTACTACTACGGCGTATCCTGAGTATGTATGCGCTCCGGAGAAGTTCCCTAAGTCTAGCCATCCGTCTTTGACTTCCATCGATAGTACATATGTGATAAATTAGCAGGAATTTGCTCATGATAGTTGACATTGTGAGTGGGTTTCACGCGGATGAAAATGGCCGCAGTCGATATGACCCATTTTATTTAGAGGCTTTTAGAGGACTAGGCCACCATAAAAGTACTGAGGCAAAGGCATACGCAGCAGCTATGATACCACTTTTGTGTGAATTCATCATTTTATATGAAAAATTCATGCCGTCAAAATGTTTTGCAATTACATATACCGAAAGTTAACCCACTACATATGTAGGTGCCAAGCTGGCAGGGCTCTCGGACGCGTTGATCTATTTCATTCCATTACCTCCACCTTCTCTCTCTCTTTCCGTCTTTTTCAACTATGGCGCCAGTGAAGGTTCAGAAGATTTGCTGCAGTAAGTCCGGAACACTCCCATTTTTCAGTATCTGATCTACATCCTCGTTGAAGTTGGTGCTGGTTATGTCGGTAGGGTCCTCTGTTCACCTTCATGAGACTGGTATCGAATCTTTTTCCAGGTGGACCGACTTGCGCTGTAATCGCCCAGATGTGTCCAGACATTACAGTAACCATTGTCGACCTCAATCAAGTGCGGATCGACGCCTGGAACGACAAAGCCTTCAACTTGCCGATCTACGAACCTGGACTTGAAGACGTGGTTCGTTCCTGCAGAGGCAGAAATCTCTTTTTCTCCACGGATGTCGACAAAGCTATTAGAGAAGCCGACCTGATCTTCGTCAGTGTCAACACGCCTACCAAGAAGAGCGGTGTTGGTGCGGGATTTGCTGCTGATCTCAAGTGCGATGTCTGCATCCTCATCCTCAAACTTCCTGTCTGACCTTGAACTATAGATACGTTGAACTCGCCACGCGTCGCATTGCTGTCGTAGCAACCTCCAACAAGATTGTTGTTGAGAAGTCTACTGTACCATGCCGCACTGCCGAGTCCATGCGAACTATTCTTGAAGCCAACTCGAAACCCAATTGCCGTTTCGACATTCTTTCTAACCCAGAGTTTCTGGCTGAGGGCACCGCCATCAACGATCTCCACAAGCCGGATCGTGTCCTCATCGGTTCGCTGCAGACTCCTGAAGGTATCGATGCCTCTCAGGCGCTCGCTGATGTGTACGCTCACTGGATACCGTATGTCGAAACCTCAATCAAATCATAGCTTGGGTGCTCATTCGTTCTATAGCAAAGACCGAATTCTTTCTGTCGGCCTTTGGTCCTCAGAACTTTCCAAGCTCGCAGCAAACGCCATGCTTGCCCAACGTATTTCTTCCGTCAACGCGCTCTCTGCCATTTGTGAGGCGACTGGTGCCAACATTGACGAAGTAGCTCATGCCGTCGGATATGATTCCCGTATTGGTCCAAAGTTCCTCAAGGCTAGTGTTGGTTTTGGCGGCTCATGCTTCCAGAAGGACATTCTCAATCTCGTATATTTAAGTGAGAGCTTGCATCTGCCGGAGGTAGCAGCATACTGGAGGCAGGTGGTGGAGATGAATGAGTACCAAAAGAAGAGATTCGCGAAGAAAGTGGTAGACACGCTTTTCAACACGATCACTGGCAAGGTATAGTAAATATTTCTGTTTTGAAGTTTGTATCTGATTCGAAGATTTTGTTAGCGCATTGCCGTTCTTGGTTTCGCCTTCAAGGCCGACACAGGAGACACACGGGAGTCCGCGGCAATTACTCTTATCCGCGAGTTCCAGAATGAGGGGGCCAACATTAATATCTACGATCCGCAGGTTCCTCAATCACAAATTTGGACCGACCTTTCCGAGGCAAGCCCTCAACTATCCCTCGAGAGTAGTATGTATTGTTTCACGCCTTCGTACGTTCTTTGCTGAAATGATGAACGCCTCTACCAGTTCAGAAAAACGTAACGATTTCCCCTTCCGCTCTCGAGGCATGCAAGAACGCGGAAGCTGTCGTCATTGCTACGGAATGGAAAGAATTCAAGGAGATTGCCTGGGAAAAGGTTTACGCAGGAATGAACAAACCTGCATTCGTGTTTGACGGACGGTTACTCGTAGACGCAGAGAAGTTGACAAAAATCGGCTTCCAGGTAGGTTTCTTTTCTTGCACCAATTTATCTCACAAAGATATTGACGCACACGTTGTATAGGTTACTACGATTGGTCGTGGCGCTACTTTCTGAAGCGTTCCAGTCTTCACATCATGAAATTGTATAGTACTTCTATGCGCCCCAGCTCGGCGCTCAGAATGAACACTTGATTAGAGCTCGATTCTTGTTTAGTTTGACACACAATTGAATACCACAGTAATGTGTAAGTTGCATATATGCGTAAGAGAACCCGTACGAGCCAACTTCACGGCAATAAGATGAGCAGTTTCTGCCAACTGAGTAGTGAGTCGTCACAACTGAGATTGTCCTCGCCTTCCCATAGGACTGAAGTTTCGATTTCTTCTGGTTGGATGCAATAATTGAAGTTGAATTCACTTTCTCGCAAGCACTTCCGAATTTTGTTTCTCGTTGAAGTTGACCTCCAAGCAGCCTAGTTACAGGCTACTATAAGATACCTTGACACCTTGCCGCTACATTGGCGTTTTCTCTCTATCATTTTTCAAGAACACAGTTAGCATACAAGTATGATTCTGTAGGCAAGTGGCTTTATACGGCAATTTTAGGTCCGTCCTAGTGATTTCAAAGTCTTGAAATCCTGGCCGCGAGTTTTGAGCGTGGACCTTCCACCAGGATGGGCGCGCAGCCGCTTATCTGAAGAAGGGCATGTCACAAGTAATCCCGAGCGAGGGGAGCTTCATCCTGAGAGATGCTATTCTGGGGAAGCAGCCTTTGTCATCGTAGAAACATGGTACCCGCCACAATTATTTGAGGCAGCAACTGACTCAGACCTGGTAGTTGCAGTCTGGTCACCTCAACAACATTTTATGTTGTTCATATCAATCCGACCCTGTAAACTCTCGATCCCTGGGTGATCCTCGAATTGATGTCTGCCTTTGAGTTTCAGGCCTCTCGACGCGGTAGATTCCAACGAATTAGAACATTTTCCAGCAAGAATTTGAGCGGCGGTGGCGAAGAAAAAAAAGACTCGCCATTGACACCAATAGTATCAACACCGTTGATATACCGTTCTCCGGGGCTTGTATTAAAATCTGTGAGATATTCTGAAGGTTCTGAACAAAAAATTTAAGTACAATGAAACAGGTGCCTTACCCCTCGAACCGCTCTTCAGAATGCAATTGCAAGCTTGAAGGAGGGCGACAAAAGTGATTGGCTGATTGAGTTTGTTAGACTAGCGAGCGACCTGCCACTCACCTGGCAATTCTAGATACACTTTGACGGTTGGACACCAGCAACGTGTCCGGACTCCGCAATGAAGAACATGGGACGAACTGAACAAAATCTGAGCTTTTCGGGCGTGAATTGACAATTTTTCGTACCCTTGTTTATTATCCAGGGTAAAAATAGCGATGCATCTGGGCATTGACTTGATCGCTGCAAGACATGTCGTCTGAATGAAATGCATTGATTAACGGTCATGAAGGCCTCAGCACTCACCAGACTCAGACCCGACCAAGAGAGCGAAAGTTGTGGAATTGACGAATCGGGCGGTTGGGCCAAAGTTTTGCTCTTTTCGATCTTCGCGATCGGCTGCCAGTTGTCTTGGTCCACCACATAATGAATCTGATATACAGCGGCCACTTGCTCTTTTCCTACCGCTTTCTCTGGTCCACTTTGAGGATTATACGTTCCAGGCGTATTTGGAGGCACTGAGTAGAGAGGAAGCGCAGAATGTAGAGATTCTAAAATGCACAATTCTGGTGACCAGGAAGGTGAGTTGACCGGTCCTGTTTCTTTTCATTTCTCAGTGTCTCTGCAGAAACGAGCTCTTTGAAAGACACTTTTACTGCAAAGGACGAATTTTCTCGACCACTTGTACATCAATCATCGCTCGACTGTTCTGCTCATTAACAGTCCCTACCTGTACCGTCACATAACTGGCGTGCCCTGCCGGTGCTGGTGCGAATATCGTATGAGATACTGGTACAGTTGCTAGTACCAAAGGCCATCCCGGAATTGTTGGCCTCGTTCTTGCCAGCTGGCTTCTCCAAGGTCCTCGAGTGAGCCCAGCCACACTCTTACCTCTGACCTGCCTCTGACAGACCTGAATTAAAACCTTGGTAGTGTCACATAGTGCGGTCTGCCTGCGTCGAATCAAAACACGGAATTGGGATCTGTTGGATATCCGCTGGTCTTGAAAGTCACACTTCGGAATTTCATCTCCTTAGATTGTCCACTACGGAGTGTTCTAGGGCCGCTTTGACGTACGGGCTGCAACAGAACGGATGCTTGTGTTGCAGAGCTCAAGATTGGATTCCGTCTGGCGCTCGCCATAGGCGAATCCCACAGATATGCAAACAGTACTGTCGGTGCTGTATTTCTGATACCATGAGTTACTGCGTTTGTCTGCAGCTGATGCTCTTTGTCGGTACTACGGCAACTACCGCGTGCTGAGGAGCAAGTCGTATGCCTCATGTCTTGACGCTCGCTTCGGTGGCTGTCGTAATCCCAAGTCCTCTGGTCACACTGGTCTGTTGGAACGAAGTGATACATTGGATTCATTCGACAACGATGGCAGGATGATGGTGGCGTCACTCTGGTGACTCATCACTGCATCTACATATAGCGTGATGTCACGATGTCACAATCCGAGGGCACGCAGAGGGCCAGAGATGAACAGGATGAACAGGAGAGGCCAAGGTGCAGTAAGATCATGGAGGGGGCCGGTCGCTGAACTTAGCTCGCGCGATCGATGGGATTGAAACGGGGGGAATTTGCCACCAAGCTAGCAAATTCGTGATCCAACCTCCACGCGAGATGAAATAGGCTGGATTGTTCTGTTATCCTTCGACACACGAAGGCTCTCATCTTGACCCTGATGTCTCCTTGTTTCCGTTTGACTCCGTCGGAGGTGGGAGGTGGAACGCTTTGGTGATACCATCAGCATACCGAGTGGTACAAAACTGTCTCCAGTACGGCCAACACAGCATCGAGTTTGAGCTCATGAATGGTTCACCGACACGATGCAACAGCCAATTACTCCCATTGTTAACATGGAGAGTAGAGACCTGGAATAATCAAGGACTGTCCTGCTCTGGGCAACCTTGCGAACCAGTTTTGCTGCAGTATCGCTCCATGTATAGGACCTTTCCTTTGCTGTCTGTGAAGAAGACGGAGAATTTGATGGGACGTTCGAGTCGGGCGACTTTTGTCGTATTATCCGGATAATGAAGCTGACTAGACTTGAAATGAGATTGCGTTGTCCCAGCATGGTGCAGTCGCATTTTACCACGCCCCCTACCTGCTTCACATAGTCGCGCTCTTCATCAAACTACTTTGCTTGCTTTTACCATTTTTGAGTCTATACTTTTATTCGCCGAAGAGTCCGCTTCTTTTTCTCTGGGTTTCGGTCGCGCTTCATGAAACACAACATGTTACCTCCAAAATCTTCGTTACGGAAACCTTCAGCGTTTTCACAGCGGCGAGCTCACTATCATCCATATAAACGACGTGTACTTGTTCTCGAGAAGGAGACATCTGAGGTATGTGCTGTAGAAGACCCTTATAGCAAAAGCTGATGAATAGTTTCGAACAGCCCCCTCCTGCACTACCAAATGCTGACGCTGCATTTGCCCAACTTGTAAATTCAAAAATTCTTCCGTTTCTTGTCTAATTTCGATACATCAAAAAGATTGAACAGGCCTTGCACCAAAATGCAGCAGAAGAACTGCCGGCGGCAAGGACACTGTTTCAGAGATGTGTGGTGCTTGCTCGTCCATTTCCTTCGTTGTTTCAAGTTGCTGAAGCTTGTCGTAGGACTCTTTACGTCAAACGCGAGTGGTCCGGTTTTTTCTGGGATAGGCTGGACTCTGGCTTCATCCAAAAAGAAAAAGAAGTTGACGCGTGTACAAGTGAGTTTTGGATTCAAGCTAGGCCTTCAAATATAACTGAACTTTCTAGATATGCTCCATTTGTCTTCCTGGGATTCAGTGCTTGGTTTTATCAGAGTAAGCGGGGTTTTGTATATCCCTCTGTTCCTACTTTGATCGAACTATGATAGGTCTTATTGCTTTTTAATGCTATGTTTCATGCGTTGCTATTCGCGCTTTTTGTAATTATCAACAACATATCAAACCGTCGCGACTTTACTGCCGACTACCGCAAGATATGACTGCTCTGACTGTTAGTTCTTCATCGTGTATATATACTGAATGAAGAATGAACATGGTCATCTCTGCGTAATGGAGGATAGACAGCTCCTAAAACATTCGGGAATACGGGCACTCGGAGATATGAGTTTTGTCATAAAAGATGAGTGAGCCGCGGCGGCCCCGTGGGAGGTAAAGATATGTCGTAATACTAAGAGCGTATTACCACGCCACAGGGTAAACGACGCGGATATTATATGAGCAATTTCAATTTTTTTATATCTACCACTACGAAGACGGCGTAGGCGTTTGGAGTCCTCTCCTAATTGCTTGGACGACCAAGTCTCTCGAAATGCCCGCTGGTTCTCCGTTACCATCTCCTATGGCGTTCAACAGAGGCTCGTCGCCCACTCAGTCCATTTTCAAGAAACGCTCTGTTCAGTCGTTGTCGCCCATGCCTTCTGCTGCTTCTTATCTTTCAGCTCTTTCACAAGCAGATGCCCGGGCAAGGAGTTCTGCTCGCTCACCGACCCCGACGGCGACACCAGCCTTGTCAATGTCTTCTTCGGTCACAACTTCAACAGAAGATTCTGTGTTGGAAGAGAACGAGCTTGACAACAGTGATGGACTCGCCTTACCTGCTCAACCACCGACCTCTGAGCAGGTTTTTACTACTGTTCATACCGAATTTGGACATTGTGCGAACGAGGAATACAGGCACGTTTCGCAGCACACCCCAGGTGCACCTGTTGCTCGGCATGTTGACCGCGACCCACCCTACTACATCCTGCTTTCAACGTATATAAGCTACCTCATTCTAATTGTTCTGGGCCATATCCGCGATTTCCTTGGAAAACGCTTCACCCCATCTGCTTTCAAACACTTAATGCCTCATGATGTGAGTATTTGACGCGACTGCTCCTGTTTCTTCCGGTCAATCACGCTCTATAATATCTGTTTGGTGCTAATATGTCGTTTCTCGCAGGGTTACGCGCCTCTCAACTCCGACTTTGACTCTTTTTATACCCGTCGTATGAAGGCTCGTATGGATGAATGTTTCTCCCAACCTATCACTGGCGTTGCTGGACGAACTATTCAAATACTCGATCGAATTTCGCCCGACTACAATCACACTCAAATTTCCTTAGGTACTCGCACACGAGCGCTGAACATCTCTTCCTACAATTACCTTGGCTTTGCACAAGCTCGAGGAGGTTGCGCGGATTCCGTCGAAGAGTGCATCAAATATTATGGCGTCACCACATGTGGCTCTCGTCTGGAAGGCGGTTCCAGTGATCTTCACACCGTCACTGAATCGCTTGTGGCTAATTTTGTCGGAACTGAGGATGCCTTGATCAGTTCAATGGGTTTCGCTACCAATTCGACTTTCATTCCTGCTCTCGTTTCGAAAGGTTGTCTGGTAATTTCCGACGAGCTTAATCACTCGTCCATCCGGTTTGGCGTCAGGCACAGTGGTGCTCATGTCCGAATGTTCAAACACAACGACATGGACAGTCTCGAAGCCTTATTACGCGAGGTTATCAGTCAGGGACAACCCAAGACCCACCGTCCTTGGAAAAAGATTCTGCTCATTGTCGAGGGCATGTACAGCATGGAGGGAACCATGGTCAATTTGCCTGGCATCATGAAGCTTAAGGAAAAGTACAAGGTTAGTCTTGTTTGACAATAGCACTTGAAATCTATTAATCACGTTACACAGTTCTACCTTTTCGTGGATGAAGCTCACTCTGTCGGAGCTGTTGGTCCTCATGGACGTGGCGTGGCTGATTACTTTGGTGTGGACCCAAACTCAATTGACGTCCTAATGGGCACGTTCACCAAGTCTTTCGGTGCCGCTGGTGGCTACATCGCTGGGAAAAAGGCTCTTATCGACCGTCTTCGGATTCGAGGTTACTCTGGCCCCTATGCGGAAGCTATGACACCCCCTGTACTGACGCAGATTTTGGCCAGCATGGCTAGTATCATGGGTATCGACATGTCTTCCTCTTTACAGCTTCAAAACGGTCACTCGTCATCTACCCTTCGACTCACTAGTGATGATGCATATAATCACCCTGGCCCTGTCCCACTCAAGAATCTTCCTACCTGGATGAATCTGCCCCCTGAACTTGCATCAGGCACTGAAGGTCGGACCCGTCTCCGCCGTCTGGCGTTCAACTCGTATTATCTTCACCGAGGTTTAGACAAGCTAGGTTTTATCACCTACGGTCACCCCTCCTCTCCTATCGTGCCATTGCTCATCTTCAACCCTGCCAAGATGATGATGTTCCACCGCATGATGAAGGATCGCAAGACCCCTATCGTTACTGTCGTAGTCGCTTATCCTGCTACGCCTCTCATAACCACTCGTGTGCGGTTCTGCGTGAGTGCGGCGCATACGAAGGAAGATCTTGATATCATAATGAGGGCCTGTGATGAAATTGGCGACATTTTGGATTTGAAGCACGGTATTCCGAAGGGCGAGAGGTGGACAATTGATGAAGTTACTTCTAGGGCAGTCGAATTAGTCCATATTCCTGATCATGAACATTAATTAGGAACTTGGACCGTTGGCTCAAATAACTGGGGGAGGCATTCGTGGTCTTTCCAAGCAAACATCTCAACCTCGCTAGATAACTGGAATCTATCCACTAACATTTCGCACCACCTATATTATTAGATACCTTTTGACATAAATATAAAGACAATTGAACAATGAAACGACGTCGTCTCAGTTCTGACGCAGCCTCTGGCGATCATGAACATCATTACAAGTACAGATTGAATACATCGAAAGCAATACGGTACAACAAAGCAAAAGGTGTGTCAAATCGAGAGATACTCAGCTGCCCGCCCCGCTTGTGTCCATCAGCCCAAGATTCCTCAAAAGCATTGCCCAGCTGGCATCCAACCTCGTATCAGGAATCATAGCCATACCTTGACTGTTTCCAGTCCCCCCACTACTCCAACCACCGTGACTCGACGAATTCGCTGCGTCAAGACCGAAAGGTAGTAGTGTACCATAATTCCTTGCGGCACACTGCTCGAAATTACCGTATCTTGCAGGAGTAGGGAAATCTTTGGCATCACCTAGTTGACCCCACGGATTCTGCTGACCATGCTGAGGTAGATCTGCAGACCAAGGTGATGAAGTATCCATGTTATTCAGAGCAGCCGACGCTCGCTCAAGGCTATTCTGGCGTATGCTTGAAAGCAGCGATGATTGAGCGCTCAATGACTGACTTTCAGCTATCAAAGCTTCGAACCGATTTTGTAGATCGGCTGCCCGGGACAGAAGCGTATTACTTGACGCCGGAGGAACAAGGGGGGCAAAATTTGCTTCAAAGTTCGCCCATTCTGCAGCTAAACTTTCGCTGGGATCAGTTCCCATGTTGTAAGGGATGAAAGCTTGATGCCGAGTGTTCCGCTGTGCTGATAACCGCAATGCTGCAGTGGAAGAGCCGGGTGGAGAGGGTTCACCGGCACTGGTCTCGGTACCGCTTAAGTACTCCATCAATGAAGGAGGTACTTGCGTCATGAATGCTGCATCTGAGGCATTGAGAGCTTGTGCCCGACTCAGATCAGCACCCACGCCGATGCCTTCCAATGCCATGTTCGCAAGCTCTCCAGTACCTGTGCCCACAGTACCGGCTCCGAAATCGAGAGCAGCGTCGAAGTTGCCGGCAGGCGGCACATTGACGTCCATCATCGTTGAATCGAAACTCACGTCTGCATTGAAATACTCGCCGTCTGTAAGCAGTAAGGGTCTCTCGACGTTGCCGACGGGGTCAGACAGAGGAGGCGGTGAATCGCCCGCGACAGAGAACGAAGAAGGGCTGAGGCTGTCTTGGGAGCTCTTCTGAGCCTTTCCTTTCCCTTTGAGTTTCGTGACTTTAGTCAACACCCTCGTATGACCCCCGAAGATGGCTAATTCGGAATCTTCGTCATCCCCTTCTTCTGGGTGAGTGAAGAGGTTGGTATCGAGGGTTTCCATTTCCACTGGAGAAGGATGGTCAGAAGAACTTTTCGACGCCTTGAATTCCGTGTATGACCGGACCGCCTTTTCTTTAAGTTTACGAAGAAGTGCCTTGTCCAACAGATGCCGGGTTAGAACAAACATGATGAGCAAGAGGCGCCGATGGTACACACAAAAGCTATTTTGTTCCGGTGAGAATAAGGCGCACATTTCTCAAAAAGATCAACAGCCCGACTAAGATCAAAGAGTGCGCTTTCGGCGATACTCGAGTTGGGTGATCGCCGCACCACCGTACCGACCGTCATCTAGAAAGGATGAATTTCGCAGCGACTCATTTAGTGAACGAAGCTTACCGCAGCACTAAAGACATGGTATGTCAGGAACCAGACACGTCCAGCGATCTCAGCACATCTATCGAAGAAGTGAATGGCGGCTTTGATTATAACACTCGCAGCTCGGTATGCTGCGAGAAACGAAGGGGCGAAAGGAGAAGTTAAGGGATTTGAAGGGGTTTTGAGCATGGCATGAGCAAAGAATGACCGATGCAAATAGAGCATAGCTGTGAAAAAATATAGTATCAATGATGCTAAATCCCTTAGAACTGATTAAAATACCTGTACGTACTGACGGTGCGATGTTGGCTGGAGTAGAAATCTCGCAAACTAAGGCCGCTGTTGTAATAAATGTCTTTGCCGTCCTGTTCTAGTCCTACATAGCGCTTGAATCCAGTGAGCGGGGCTTGTTCACGGACCTACCTAAAGAGGTAAGCTTCATCCCATCTAAAGGATATTGAGACATACCTTGCGATCAAGATCCAGAATTGCTGCATAACTCGGAGATTTGGCGGTCAGTGTAGTATTGATGACGGGAAGAAAAGCATCTCGGGCGAAGGTATATTTCATTCTCCAAACTGAAACAGCATCATTTGAGTACATCCCAGACAGAAAGACATGTCACACACAGCCCATAACCTCCTCGCCGTCATCACTTAAGGTTGCCTCTTCGTCCGTCGGAAACTCGCAGTCCACGAATGATAAATGTATTGATGGAGGGCGGCCCACCGCGAGGCTCTGTATTTTCAGATATCAGTAAACGATTGGCAGAAATAATCGTATAAACGAAGTTACATGACTAATGTCAGCGGTAAATACCTCCCACCACAATAAGCGCCGTCTCTGTACCGTAGCAGGATCCATATGCCACCTTGCAGGGTCACGATCTAGGTTACTCAGTGTAAATCAACCATAAACCAGAAGAGAAAATGAACTGACGGAAGCCAGCGCCCTGAGCAATCTTTGCTGTAAGGCTCATTCCACTCCACGCACTGTCTCTCGAATACGTCCCTGCCATGCTGCAATAGGTAGCCATCAGACCTAGTGCGCGAATAGTATCCTCAGCGCTAGACGGAGGAGCAGCGAATGTGCTCTCTGCAGGATCCGAATACGGGGAGTCGAGGTCAGGCGAACGGGGAGATGTCGTCGGGGAGCTTTCGGCGGTACTTCGACAATGTTCGTTCGGGTATGAACTTGAAAAATTATCCTCAGTCTTCGAAGCCGGAAGAACTCCTCTGCCACACGACAAAGCCTTCCTCCCCAACCCAAACCATTTTTCACCTTCTGCTCCATAATTGGTCCCTGGTAAGGACAGATCAAAAAAGGCACCAAGGGCAAAGATGAAGAAGACCGCGGCGAGTAAGTGGGGCGAAACGCCTGCTGCTGGTGATCCTGCGGATGCCCAGTCAGCTCCAGCTAAGGGTCTAGTGTCACCCGCACTCGTAGAATCACCCTCGAAATTGAGCCTTGTTTGAAGCGGTGGCCGTTGCTTGTCGACATGACCATTTTGCGAATAGACCATTGGAAGCACCGTATCAAAAAGCTCTTCTTTCTTAATTGGTCTAAAGAAGAGAGACGCATGGTCGACATAAGACTGAGCAAGTACCTGGGCTCGAATGGGCGAGGGGAGGTGTATAAGAAGTTGCCTGACTGTAAGCCCAGTAGAGTGATTCGCTGTGCCGACGCTGAGTGCATATACCTCGCTAGGTAGAGCGTCAAAGGGAGGAGGTCCTCCTGCACGCAGTGAAGACTGAACTGTGCCTGGAGGGGCAGAAGAAGTAGCCGTAGAGATACCAGGAGACGGTTCATTTATACTAGGAGATCCACCTTGGGAGGCGGATTCAGGCGGAGTGCCCACGTCACCACCATTTATGCCAATTGTTTCTCCCTCTTCACTGGTTGTTTCATCGTCTGAGATGTCGTCAGAAGTGAGATATCGTTCCCCCGCCTGTCAGAATAGCAATGATGAGCATGAATTGAAGGAATTTCGCGAGCAATACGGGTGATTGAAACTGAAATGACTTTTCGATCAGGGTCTGCCCTGGGATGACCTTTGACAAGAGCAATGATTACGGCTTACCAATATCAACGTCTCGCTTCCTGCCGATCTTCCAAAATACCTCGTAACTCCGCCTTCCCCCAAGGTCAGAGTTCCAAGGGCATCTAAAGTGGGTATCTCCTTGTTTTCTACGAAAGAGCCATCGTGCTCCTGTGACTCGGAGTTGTCTCCCATGGTGGCGCTTTCGCTAGATTCAGGTAAAACCTCGGGACCAAATTTAATCTTCAGCAGCTCGTCTTCAAGGAGAGGATGGCGTTCTGACGATACTGTGGCCTGGAAAATGGCCAGGGCATCTTCAAGTGCTCGTATCCGGGTAGACATTGTGGCGATTTTACAATGGAGTTGGGTTGTTGAAGCCAGAATAAATCTAGTGCCAGCGCCAGCTTCCAAAATTCCACAAGGACAGATACTGTCGCATCCTCGACGGACACATGAGCTGCATGGAACCTTCTTGTCACAGCGTAATTTGAGTCTACGACATTCAGCACAAGAGAGTTCCCCTGGAAACAAAGTAAACCGAGGTTCGTGTGTGAGACGAAAGTGCCTACCGCGAAGACGCTTCTGTTCAATATCCTTGAGCTCTTCCTGACTCAAATGCTTCTCTTTGCGTTTCGTTGGAGCTTTTGTAGTATCTACAGGCATCTAAAAGGTTGTGATCGCGTTGGCGCGTGAATATGGGATCCTCACTGTCAGTGCACTAGGGTTCGAACAGTCGGGACAATCTGGAGAAGAGAAACTAAATCCTTTGGGCAGTAAGTAGTTGTGAAAGATAAAGAGGACCGTTGTGTATGCACGGCATAAGAACAGACTTTAGCGGTGAGCAAGCCAGTGAGCGCTCGTGTAAAGGGTTACCCGGCCGGGCCGGAGTTCCCCACTCTCTGCTCCAGCCTCCCACAGGACTCCATTGTCCGTTTGCGCACTCGGGATCCTACCCAAATCTTCGTGTAAACAGCTTCTTTCCGCCATGATTGACAAGATTTCCACGAGAAGGAAACTAAGGCTGCCCACATGCGTGCGGCCTGCCTTATACGCATCTACCCAAGGCGGAAGTGTACCAATCAACCTCAATTTGGATGTCAGCGATACAGCAACAACCCAAGTGCCCTCAAAATGCGTTTAAGGGAAGCTCGGAGTCATGTATCAAGTCTCCAATGCAGGACTATCGCGCTCAGTTTTGCCTTGCACGCGTATCATGCAAGAGCAAGGAATCATCCATGGTGATCAGAGGAAGCTTTCCGGGCCTAAGTCTTGTTGTATGTCGAAGAAATGGCATGGATGGATTCAAACATGCTTGCTCCTGAAGGTCCCGAAGAAACCAAAAAGAGTTCCTGCAAATTACTATATCATCGTAAACGAGCAGAACGATAAAACCCATAAGAACCGTTCAATCGTGAAGTGCTCAACATCCTAAATCGGTAATGGGGACCTTCGACAGGTATAAAATGGGTCCAAACGTAGCCTCATTCTTCAGTCGAACACCTTTTCCGGTTCTTCTACACCCAGCCTTTCAACACAGTCCACCATGTTCGCTCGCGCCTCTTCCGTTTCTCTGTGCCTATTTGCACTCCTGGTGCTTCCATTTGTCGCAGCTGCCAGCGTTGTCCCCCGCCAGGATGGCCAATGCGCAACGGGCGCACTGCAATGCTGCCAGTCGGTTCAGTCGGTGAGTAAAGATAGACATGTAGGCCAAAGTGGAAAGAAGCCTGATGTACAGTGTCTACAGTCCAGCGATTCGGCGCTCGGTATCCTCTTAGGTCTTCTTGGCATCGTGCTCGGTGGTCTTGACATTCCCATGTAAGTTCATATTGAATAGCCGTCTGCAAACGTATTGAAAACTCGTATTTGTCTTGCAGTGGTATTACCTGCTCTCCGATCTCCGTTGTTGGTGTGGGAGGCAACAGCTGCACAGCTCAGCCAGTCTGCTGCCAGAACAACAGCTTCGTAAGTCGCGGTAATTCTGCAAAGGCTAAACATCCTGACTTATCATGGATATCGTAGAACGGCGTTATCGCGATAGGATGCACCCCTATTTCCGTTAGCTTGTAGGTCGGGTGAGGTGAACGCGGTTCGATTCGAGAATACCTGTATCAGAGATTGGGTGATGGTCTTCAGCTCTTGATCGTCCTGGCCCATTGATACAGTATACCAGTAACATTCCTTTAGAACCTGCTCGTATGACACGTTATTCATGATTATGATCTCAATCACACTGGATTGCTCCAGAACGGTTGGAGCACGGGCTCGAAGTCCAAGCTTCAATTCAAGCTAAGTTCAACCTTCATAGAATTGTCATGAGCAATAGACAGGAGAAGGTATTGGAAATATCAATGTCTGCGTTCATATTTGCGGCTCGTGGAGATGCTTCCGGCTACTTGCGTGCAATCCTCAATGTGTCGCAACGATTGGACTGCAGTACATCGAATATCACCGTGCCAGGCATTCTTGAAAGGTTTGACAGGAGGTGGCTGTGCCATATTTGGCGAGAACTTCAACAAGTTTGGACAATTTTCCTTATGTACAACAGTACAACACATATTGAAGCTGAGCGCGTTGAGTCTGCACTTAAAAACCCAGTTAAATCGCCTTGACATTTGATTCAGGCTGCATTGAGGTGAGTTATGTTTGGATTTATCAAGCATGTACGAACTCAACAAACGACAGAAAGATTAGGTTATACTAAATTGTTATCCCCAGATTCTACTAATTTCCAAGACTGTTGACGATGTCAGACTTTCCCGCTGGAACCGCTGCCGTCAAGCAAGAGTGAGTACTTAATATCTGACAATGCCTATCTGTTTATCTTCTTTACAGATTCCTTCTGTCCGTTTATCCTGTTGTAGTTCCTGATGATGATGCCGCCGAAGGCGGGGCAAGTCACGTAGGGACAGGAAGAAACGACGATTCTACGGATTCTCGAGGTAGTGGCCCAACACGAAAAAGACGAAGCAAGGAGGATAAAAAGGCCCGGCAAGGACAGAATAAGAACAGGAAATTCGGTAAAGTTCGAGACGAACTTGATCTCTGCTGGAAGATCGCGAGTGGATCTGTCTGTGAATTTGGTTCAGAGTGCGTCGCCTTTTCAGTGTAGATTGTAACAATCTGACACATATCACTTCCTAGTTGTCGACGCAGTCATGATATTTCGGCATACCTTGAAGCAAAACCACAGGATCTCTGTATGCCCACAGTTGCTGAAGTGCTGCGTACGCCTGCGGAAGGGGATGACATTGAGCAGCCAAAATCAATTTTCTGTCCTGTTTTTGAGGAGTTTGGAGAATGTAGGTGCGTGGTAGACCTCGAATGTCCATGCACAATCTCAAGAGTCTTCTTCTAAGATATGGCTTTAAATGCCGCTACCTGAGCGCTCATGTTCATAAAGATGACAAAGGCGAATTGTCGATCATCAAAGATGAAATGAAAAAAGCAAATGCGGCGCTGAGTGCAACAGAAGTAAACTATATTGGTCCTGATGTCCAGAGACTGTTGCGCACTAAGAAGGTGATGGCATGCATTATTCCGCTAGAAACTGTGGACACGATTGCCAACCTCTTCTTATAGTATCCCACCCCCATTACCGATACCTACCTGCGTGAAATGCAGGAAGCAGAAAAGATAGAAAAACGCAAGCAGACAGAGCCAAAGTCTGCTTCAGAATTCCCCCAGGCAGGCGCAACTGAGGTTTCTGAATCCGAGCAGAATCCAGATACTATCATTGTTCCTGAACCCGAACAGAACATGGAGGATATCAAGGAAACCAACGGGAACGAGATTGCTTCCACTCCAGCCAAGGAAATCGCTTCGGAACGCATCGATGACACTCCAGACGTGCCTCTACGATTTCAAGAGAAAAAGAGGCTAAATTGGACTGGAAAGACCTGTGAATACGCGTTTTCAATTTTCGGTGGTTGACCTCATGTTAACTGTCGTGACAGACCTTGCACCGTTAACGACTGTGGGCAATCTGGTATGTTGATTGATACAAATCTCAATGTTCCATGTTCCTCACATGCGCAATTAGCCATTTCGTCGTCTGTGCGTGACGTACGGTGCTGATATTACTTGCGGAGAAAGTGAGCTCAGAAGGTCTATCTAAGGGTCTCTGGTCTAACGTCCCAGCATCACAGTGGGCCTTGCGACGTCTTTTCTCTCTGGTTCAAAAGAAGAATGGTCTTTAGTTCGAAGGCATCCCTCAGAAAAGATTTTCGGTGTGCAGCTTGCAGGAAATAAACCCAGCACACTCGTACCGACTGCAGAGATAATCGCAAAGGAATGTGCCGGGAATATAGATTTCGTCGACATCAACTGTGGTTGTCCGATTGACCTGGTCTTCAAAACGGGAAGCGGTTCTGCATGTGAGGTTCCATAGTCCATTTGCTGACTTGCATTAATATGATTTGTGCTACTAGTGCTAGACGCACCTGGCAAATTAGGTAGAATCATCGTTGGAATGAACAAGGCTCTTGGCGAGATTCCTGTCACTGTCAAGCTTAGGGCAGGCGTGAAGGACGGTAAAAATACTTCTCACAAGCTCATGCCGCGCCTAGCTTGCGAATGGAATGCCGGTTGTATATCAGTGAGTCGACCCGTATAAATGTTGCTCAAATAGCGAACTTCGACTTTTCAGCTACATGGCCGTACCCGCCAACAACGATACACTAAACTCGCGGACTGGGACTACATCAGGCAATGTGTGGAGGCTGTTCGTGCACGAGAGGCCGAAGAAGACTGTAGGTTTCGTTCCGTCCTCCGTTGTCATAGACATTAATTTTCTTGTGCAGTGCCTCCTGTTCCGATTTTTGGAGGCGGAGATTGTTTCTCTTATGAAGGCTATCGAAGTTCTATCGAGAGCGGCGGCGTGGATGGAGTGATGATCGGTCGTGGTAAGATTTACAACTTCTGTCTTTTGTTTGCATCATCAAATCCCTATCTAGGCGCTCTCATCAAGCCTTGGATTTTCACGGAGATCAAGGAGCAACGAGAATGGGATATTAGTGCAAGAGAACGCCTCGAAGGAATCCGACAAGTAAGTGAACTTCTTTTCGTTCTCACGCAAGTGTTCAAGATTCACATAGCTCGCGGAATTCGGACTATGGTATGACTTTAGATCTTTTACCTCGATCTAAACGTTCATATTGCGCACAATTTTTAGCCATTTTGGCACAGACACCTCTGGTGTAAATGCTACACGTCGTTATCTGTGTGAATCCCTATCGTTTCAATATCGTTATGTGCCGATTGGTCTCTTGGAACGTCTTCCCGGACGTATTAATGACCGCGCTCCCGCTTTCCGCGGCCGCGATGAACTAGGTATATTATCATTCATTTATACCCTGCTGAGAACTCACGTCTCCCTTAGAGACTCTGTTGGCTAGTCCCAACAGCCAGGATTGGGTGAAGATCTCTGAAATGTTCTTAGGCCCTGCTCCTGAGGCATTCATGTTTACACCGAAGCATAAGAGTAATGCTTACGAAAGTCAGGGTTAAAATGTAGTAATCACTGGCAATAGCTACAGCGTATCTATATACTTGGCTTGTACATAATTTTGTTATTTCTTAGAGTATGCGGAGTTTCCGGCCCGATGAGGCAACCTCTCTCTCCTTTCATCTGTCTTTGACTTACTGTTTTGAAATGACTGCATGGAGCATCGATTTTAGTGCAGCGACTCCTCAAGAACAAGATGCAGTATTTAATCTTTCTGCGATGAGTGGGCTTGGACACGACGTAGCTCTTCGAGTCCTGCGCAAGCACAATGGACACGTCGAAAAGGCTGCAGATGCGATCCTAGCTGGAGATGTAGGTGAGGTGGATGCAATACCAGTCGTCACTGTTGCTCCGTCCGACACAGTGATTGATCTCACTGGGGATGATCACGACGATGAGATGAAGAGAGCATTGCAGATGTCGATGGAGACCGAAAATCACACCAAGTTTGGACCCAGTACGCGTGCTCCTGACCCCAACTGGGCGGTCGTTCCATCCAATGTACGTTTAACATAAACCTCCAACACAACCCACCCATTCTTTTAATTCTGTCTTCTACCAATTGCAGGTGCAGACACAGAGTTCTCATGAAGAAGAAAGCATGAGGCAAGCGATCGAAGCCAGCCTTGCACTCCCTGAAGAAGAAGATAAACTATCATTAGACAAGCTACCACGGCAAGGAGGTAGGTTGGTACCTCATATATTCCTTTAATCCGAGCACACTTTGATGCTTTATTCGGGGAGCAGACCCGTAGCCCTTCGTCCTCAATCTGCCAATATCGCCTACGCTGCCCTTGTAAAGTGGGAACTATCGCTAGCATTGCTTTCTCATTCAGATGTGCACAGGTTCTCCACGCTATATTACACGTCCCACAAGTCAGACAGAAAATCTCTCGATACCGACCTCCCAACGAATATGACCCAAATAGTGAAGGTGGTTCTTTTATCTCCGTCCTTGTGGGATTCGTGCTGACGGTCAATCATTAAAAGTTGGAATGATGATGCGAATATCAGAGACGCTCACGAACATGGAACTCGCTGAAATAGCTGTAATCGTTGATGATAGTGTATTAGAGTGTCTCAAGGCGAAACCTGCCATTATGTCAGACCCTCCCGGGGAGCAGTCCATAGGTATGGCCCAAGAGCCAACGTACCCTAACTGTGTTCCTAATTATCGCGTTTTAGACTTCTTCAAGAGAATTGCCTCTTTTATTGATGACTGCCTCAAGGCGCAAGGATTCCAGGACGACCAAGAGATTCCCAGGTATCCATATTGCTTCACACCAATTTCCCCCCTATGCTTACACCCTGTGTCGTGATCAGCCTTTCTTTGTTCTCGTTCACCAGTGCTCAAATAGAGCTTCGTCCAGACACCTCTCCCAAGCCAGTGTTCAATCAGAATAATTTTGTGATTGTCGAAACTGGCGGAAACGACTCCAGTTGCCCGAATGAACTTTTGGCCCGTCTTTCAAATGATCTTACGCGCTATGAAGGTGGAGGATCGACCCATAATGTACTGGCCAGACCCTCCGAGGTAGTCACATTCAACCTGAAGAATCTCGATCGAGTTTTGTCCACTACTCCCGATGCCTTCGTCTATCCTAAATCAATCTACATGGATCAATTCATGCTAGAGAATCTGAATCTTGCTAATGAAAAACGAGCCCAACAGAAGAAGATACTAGCCGAGGTGACGGAACTGGAAAAGACGAAGATGAATCTTTCAAAGTCGGATGTAAGATTTATAAATTTATTCCTCTTTGCGCGGAGTGGCCACTGATTGTGTCATAGGGTCAGGACGTCTGCAAAAATTTGAAAGCTACAATACATTACTATGAACACATCGCCAAGGCTGATACTGCAGAGCGACGCCTACTCGTAGAGACTGCCACGAGGAAGTTCAAGGCTACTCTTGCAGGAATTGAAACTAAACTCAAAGGTCAGCACCAGGCGCACTGTAGCACAGAATGTTATATTAATCATTATCGTGGCGGCAGACATTGAAATACAGATTACAGCTCTTCAGACAGAGCTAAGTACTATTTTCGATTGCCCTGAGCTTCAGAACCATCGCGTTCGTACTTGAACCGCAATTAGGATTCAGCGCACTGATGTTCCTTTCTAGTATGATTTACGTGCAGTGCTGATACATACCGGTATACCAGGACGAAAGCAATTCTACTCTTATTTTCAGGATCGCGACGGGATTTGGTGGAAAACAGTGGATTACGAAGTTACGGAGGTCCGTTCACAACGCATTGTGGCATTCTATTACTCATGTATCAACGTCCCATAAGGTATCAGAAGACGTCGTATTAACGGACGCAACCGGACTCCACCTCAATGCAGGCCCGTACATGCTCCTGTACAGCCGCAGTCTGACGCAAGAGCAGCTGCATACCCCGATATCATGGTATGAGCCATATTTTGTGGGTTTGACTTGTTGTAGTTGTTAAATTCTTGTGCGCTGAAGGACTGATCAACAGGAAGCTGTTAGAGAGAACAACGAGAAGTTACTTGCGTCGTTTCCGACGGAGCTGCTTGCTCAGTCCAAAATACCGGAAGAGTCAATGGCATCGAGCTCTTCTGGGGCATCTATGCGTGTCATTGAAAAGAGGGAAGATGTTTCCATGCTGGACATTACCAATCATTGAATTGCTACACAACGCTGAATACATCACTATGTATCGTATATCATGGATCGTTTCGGAAATGAGAGATTACTTAGACTTCAGTCGGCAAATAGAAAGAAGACCGGCGACGATACGACTCAGAGGTTGTCACGGACCTCCCAGGCTCTTCAATATTCTTCTACTCTTCTTTCAAAGGCTGCACTTAGAAAAGGTTTGAGATGGTCACAGCTGATAATTTAAATCTGGATGTCCTCGAATTGATCTTTTTCCATTTGTCTGGTAACGATTTGCCGTCGGTGGCACTTGTCAGTCACTCGTTCTTCGCTGCCGTCATCCCCAGGCTATACCATACAATCCTGTTTCGTCTCAGTCATGCTAAAAGATATCCTCGTGTGAGTCCTTTTTATGTTTGATCTCGCGTCGAATACCCTAATTTTATGTTAAAAGGTCATTTCGCCATTTGCCGCAGTCTTAGCCCACCCAGCCTTGGCCACTCACGTTCGCCGTGTCGGTATGCGATATGAACGTTGCTACTCATGCATTGATTTTTAACAGAGTGACTTTAGACATTCGAATCATTCCGCCCCAGTATCATCCCATCTTCCTCTCCGAAACCACTCAAGCCTTAGACCTGTGCCGCAATCTGATATCCTTTAAATGCACGGTGCATCACGCGCTTCCATCATTCCTGAGCTCTTTGCAAGGAAAGGAACGCCTCCAAGAGCTTCGCATCGATGCAAATCTAACCACCTCGCAAGCTGAAATGCTTACACGCATTCGAAACTTGAAAACGTTGTGCCTTGATGTTGGTTCTTGGAACGTTATAGACGTGTTACCCAAATGGACCCCCAACTTTTGCAAGACTCTGACGTCCCTGTCCTTCTATGTGAGTAGCAATGCCGTCTTTCTTTACCTCTTCTAACGTGGTATTCATTGTTTCTAGATGTCAAACCAGCTCAATGAGGGTGTTTTAAGTTCTGTTCTTCAGCAGTTACCAGGCCTAACGGGGCTTCATGTAATTCGTTGCCCACAAGTCGATCATGTAGCAGTGTTGCGACTAGCCTCTCACACGCCACTTCTGGAAAGCCTCTCATTAAGTACAACAGTCAGTCAAGTGTTTAATTCATCCTTTATACTTTACTGATCACAAATTTGTTACGCAGGAATCCTGCCGAACCCTATGCACCTCTCCTCCGACATTGCAACACCTGAAACATCTTGCACTTGACACGCGTTACTGTACGATTGCGTCTCCTGCCCCGGCCGTACTGTCTTCTATATTGGACCACCTGAAAACCTCCCTCGTGTCGTTCGTTATGAGGCTGCCAGAAGTCAAAATGACTGTCGCACACGACTTCATTGAGCAGTTGGTCAAGCTCCATGCAAATACGTTGCGCTATCTCGCCTTCGTCGATTGCACGCTCGCCATAGAGTCCGTAACTGTGATATGTAAATCTTGTATTCATCTTGAGCGCCTGGAGTTGCCCATTCCATTGAAGGATATGGTAAGATCTAGTCGACTTGAATTTGCTATTTCGCATTCATTTTTCATCATCAGACTGCTTTCGTGTTTTCGGTGGCTCGTTCCTCCGTTTTGCAGACGCTTGTGGATACAAACATGCATACTGTTCATGGCCCTCATCAGTCCTTGACACAGGACAACGTGCGCTACATAATGACTCAGTGCCCTAAACTGAGAAAGGTAGTAAGCGACAAGCGGGTGTGGAAGGTATGGACTATCACTCATCTGTCCCTTTCTCGCGCTCTCATAAGTTTATCTTTTCAGGGCAAACCCGATGAGAAGGGAAAAGTACAGCTTTCTTTTCAACGTTTCTCCGGGAATCTTGCTGGTCCTTACTGGTTCATGCCTCGAGCTGCTGATTAGCAA
Source organism: Omphalotus olearius VT 653.13 (assembly GCA_000296255.1). Classification (NCBI taxonomy): domain Eukaryota; kingdom Fungi; phylum Basidiomycota; class Agaricomycetes; order Agaricales; family Omphalotaceae; genus Omphalotus; species Omphalotus olearius. Next base: position 41,356 of record JH814845.1, read on the forward strand.
AGGCTAGCGAACCTGCACTGCACTCTACGATAACAGTATGTCTATGTTGTACAATTCTTGATGTGCTAGATGTAATATGTGTATACTGAAAATTTTATTCTCCCAAAAGGCCAGAACCACTATCTGTGGACGCCGTGACTCGTCAGTACCAATGTCTTTGAAAGAAGGAAAGCAAACCATCAACGTTTATAAGAAGACGGTCGATTCAAGTCCGCACTTAGAGTGGTGGCCGCCAACAACCCAGCAATACCTACAACTGCAACAGCAGTGACTCTAGTGCTTCTAGAAGACTACGGAAGCCTTTTTCAGTGCTAAATCAGAGGATTGGCAAAACCCATACCTTTCCCGAGCCGGTCCATGAAATTCGGCTAATACGAGAGGGGCCCTCGAATACTTTCAACGTTGTGTTGTCTGGCAGAGATCTCGGTATTGCGGGCGTAGGATGCTGACGCGTCGAGAAGGATTTCCGAGGGGAGGCGGTACGATCCCGGCGGGCGGATGATGATAGAGCACGAGGATGAGCAGGCCCCTCAAACACAACAGGTAAAGGAAGAGCAGAAGTGGTCAACATGGACCTCGACTGCTCATGATGCGTTTGCGATCGTAACGGCCTAGGAGCGGAGAGAAGTATCTCGTGCCTAACGAGCTGAGCGGCCGATGCTCCTAACGTAGCTGGAGCATCGAAAATATCCGCTATGGGGGCTACAGTAATCGCCTCGATGTCTTCAAATCTGAACATTGTCGATGGCAGATGAGTGGTCGGCGATGTTGATGCGAAGAATCTGCTCGCGGTTCTGGACCTTGGTAGCAGACCATTCATCGCAGGCCGTTTAGCAGTCATCGTCGAGAATGCGCTGAGTGGATTTAATGCTACCGCGAGATTTGCTGTGCTGCTTAAAGAACAGTTGGTATTCTGTCTTGTACGGTTCGAAGATTGATAACTGCCATTCAGATTGTCCAGCTCAACCGTGGCCGGTGGTTCTTAGCACACTGCGACCGAGAGGTTCCAATTGAACAAGGCAAGCGTGGCCGTGTGGCTTAGGTATAGTACGCCAAGAGCAGCTCTGCAGTCCTTTTTGCGGACTTGGTGCGGACTTAATCATGGGAGATATTGCTCTTTGCTGTCCCAAGAACGTCAGAGCGTGTAGTAGACAGATGACGGTTTTGACTGTAAAGATACTACCCTGACATTTGTCTCATTATCATGAATGAGTCTTGTCCAGCAATATGATATCGAGACTCAGTGTCCGATACGGCAAACTGAGTTAGATTTGGCAAGGTCTCCCATTCTCATCAGGGTTTTCATGATGTACTATCTGTGCACTGAATTCACTTCTGCCCATGAAATTCATGAAATGACAAAATTTAATGATAGCCTGTACTATTTCTGGGGTTAGCTAGACTACTTTATATGTATAAAATAAATCTATATGCATTGCATTTGGACATACTTATGTCCTACATTTGTTCTTCAGGATAAACGGAATTCTCCGATGCTCTATTTATGGAGAATTATTCTCACGGACCTGCAGTGCTCACGCATTCTCGGTCGCGTCAGGACCCAGTGCAACGTTCCTTTCGCGTGCCCTCACCTGCAAACAAGAACAAGGGTGAGCGCAGCCTTACGGTCACGATGTAGGATTGCGCAGAGGACGTGAGAGTGGGTTTCAAATGCCCCCAATTTCAACATGCGGAATGCACGAGGACTCAATTGCATCACTGGTATTTACAGACGGTGCAAAGCTCGATAGCACATTCCCTTCACTCGCTTCGCCATGAACTCTACTCGATCGAAAGTCTGCGATGACCGACCCTTTCTCCCCCAGCTGGGCTTTACCCAAGATGTCGATTTCGACAGCATCGTCCGATGCAATCGATTTCTGTTTCGCGTATACACTCCAAAGACTCTACCAGCCGTGGAAGATGACTCGGTATTTTTTGTTGGTCCTCGCTTTAACGACCTGTTTGCCCCTAGAACACCAATACTTCACGAGATGTATACCCCGGCTGGGGGATCACTTTGTGAAACGGCTACTTACGAAGATTGTGTCCAGCATCTATGTTGGGAAACACGATCTGCGTCTCCGTTCGTCTCAGCTTCCTTTAGCTTCGTCTGGGCTATTTGGGATGCTGTTCGCCGGTTCGAATATGGTGTCAAACATAATGTTGAAATCGCTGTGATCGATGCTGGCTCCCTTTCTGGTAAAGCAGTAACGACTCTACAGCTGTTACGCAAAGATCCTGCTAAGGAGTAAGTCATTCATCTACCGTGCGACTATTCGCTACTTACGCTACAATGTTCGGTAGAAGGCATGCCCACCATTTGCGCTGGTGTCGATTCGCAGAAGAGGCCCAGTCAGTGTTGGTACACGGATTTATTCCCCGTTCAGCAGTCCTCGCGTCAGTTCCACTGCTTTCTGTGCTGGAACAACTACCTTCCTATTTTTTGAGCCCTACTCGGCCAGTGAGGCATTCATTTTCCAGCCTTCACCAGATCCTCGCCTGGGATTTCGCCAGCAAAAAGTCGAGCTACCGAAAGTTTTGCCAAGACATGACTGATAGATATCTGGAGTTGCCTCTTTCAACTCGATCTCGGGACGTCGCGGTTAGCTCGGTACACTTAGCTACCACATTTTTGCAACCATGGCTTCATAGTTCGATCGAAGACGATTTTGAGTTAGCAGTCGCTCGCTCGCTTGACCTATCTTCGTTAATCGCTTTTTGGCCTGAGCGAGATGAAGCTCGAGATTACGCCGAAGAGACTGCTTTCATGAAGACGCTGATCAAGATCATAGCGGAGGAAGTGCGGGCTCAGAACCGTGCTTGCCAAGTAACAAACGACGCACCACGCTCGCAGGTGGTAATTGGCAGCCTTCAAGTTGTTTATGAGCAGGAACAAGAGGGTTCTGTCGAGAAGATCGTGGAGTTACGACACCCATTCTTCGAGTCGAATTCCCTTTCTCTCGTACCACAACACGCAGACAAGATACTTCCTGTGTCCTCCCGACAAACATCTTTGAAGATTGCCATACCTGCGTCACCCATCGTCTCCTCATCATCTAGTGCTTCCTCTGAGGTATCGCTCATAACACCAACAACCTCTGTATCGCTAGAGCCGCCGCCATCACCGCATACGTCGAGCAAAGTTCCTGCGAGACTTTCCCCGCACAACCCACCATCTCCAGAATTCTCATCAGCTTCCCCGGATTCACCACCGCCCTCACCTATAATCCTACCCTCTGCTCATCCTTCCTCACCTCCGTCTCCACTCAAGCTCCGCATTCCTTTGCCGACGACTAAGTCGTGTTCGTCCATGACGACACTTGCTTCATATCATTCGGCGGTATCGCCTCATACTGCTTCTTCGCCCGAGGACGAGTACGAAATACTCTCCGGCTCAGAACTTGAGCTAGAAGAGTATGCTTTGGATGACGAGACCGATCGCACTGCGCGCCCTTCACTCCCAGAAACCGTTTCTTGTGTTGTCACTGGGTTTTTGGTTGGGGCATTCATTACACTTTGCATACTGTCGTCACAGCGTCGGACACTCATTCATTTGACTTGATCAGTAACACCACTTAATTTAACGATCAAGATCGCATATGAAGCTGTATCTGTAGTTCTGAGCAGAGGATTATATATTACACATGAGTATTATTTACACTTGGATTGAAGCACGCTCCTGCTGATATCATTTGCGAATTGCATACAAAAATCCATCATATCCCTTCTCGCCTACGGTGCCTATCGTGGTGGCGTCAACGTCCTGGTCATCCTTCAATGCTTTCAGAAGCGTCCGGACACCTTCGATGTTGGTGTCGGATAACTCGGTATCAGACACGCGCCCTTGTCGCACGACATTGTCAACAATCTTTTGGGGTCGGGTCAGAGTATCATCGACCTGGATGATATGGCGACTTACGATGACTCCTCCTGGCCGGACAAGGCGCTTTGCCTCCGTAAAATACTTCAAATTGGAGGGTTTATCCGCATCTATGAAAATGAGATCGAATGGCTCATCCGATTTCATCCCAGTCATACTGTCAATGCCAGGACCCAGAATGACTTTGCATTTGGATGAAAGGCCAGCATTTGCTAGATTCTCTCGGGAAACCTGCGGTGATGTTATAACTCATAAGGTGCGTAGAGGTGCGTAGAAGATATTGTGAAAGCAGTACCTGAGCATGTCTTTCGTTCACTTCAAGTGTTATCAACTCCCCGAATTCTGGAAGCGCTCTTCCCAACCAGATCGTAGAGTATCTGTTGTCAGAACGAATTGTAAATCTGGATAAATTCCTATAGTTATCATGATCCTCGTACCCTCCAAGGGTCCCAACCTCCAGAATGCGCTTGGCTTTGACAGCTTTTGCGTGAAGATAAAGAAACTTTCCCTGAGCAGTGCTCACGGCTATTTCTGGCAAGCCATTCCTTTTGCTGTTTACCGTGGCTTCGTCCAAAATCTCGTCTTTTGGAATTAGAAAAGAGTTGTGGTACTGGTCAGATCGAACCCAGTCCTCGACTACAGTTGGCTTGAAGCTTTGCTTTCCTTGCATATAGGCGATACGTTGAATTCACGGTAGGAATTGATTATACTGCGCAGCAGGTGTGCACACAGTGGATAATGACATCAGTCGAGAGTGGTCTCCCGGTCCGGACCGTCCGAGTATGTTGCGCATCACAGCATGAGGTACTATCAACTTTGGAAATTCACTTTCACCATTGCTCTCAAGTACACCTGATATTGCACTAGTGCTTTCACCCAATAATTATCTTGATCCAAACATTGAAATCTGTTAGCTTTCTACACATGAGTCAGTTGTAGCCCTTGAGTGTATACTAATACTCAATACAGTACAAAATTTTATTCGTTGAACGATACTTAACTTCTTATTTCCTGTATACTAGTGTAACAATTTGTAAACATGTCATCTTCTTAGACTCTGGATCATCTGCCTCGATGTTCTAAGATGGCATCTCTGGCAAGTTGTAGAGTTACATCTGCATCTGGGAAACGAGGACGAAAGGTACAAGAAAATCGAGGAGGACGGCTAGATATAGGCAACATAAGAAGTCAGTCAGCCTATCATGAACTTATAACGAGCTCTGGAGCTTACGCTATGAGACCATCGCTGTCTTGGATGCCGATATCTGGCATGATGGGAGTCCCGTTATCGTCGTTGGCTGGCTCAATGATCAATGCCCAGAGCAATATAGAAATTGCGATGAACAGCGAATTGTTCGCTAGATGTCGTCCAACACAGATTCTGTTTTGTACGCGTATTTTAGTCGCCTTATGGGTCGTAGGTGTTAGAAATCTCCTTACCTACGTCCAAATCCATATGTATAGTGGCCTTCGGTTTGAGGGTTCTTCAGATTTCCGTCCTCACCAAGGTACCTCTCTGGACGAAATTCGTCAACGTCCGGCCCAAATATCTCCGCATCGCGATGCATTGACCTGATGATATACATATGAATGTCAAAATTGAATATTCGATAACGAGCTTTCTCACCAGACGTTCGCAATACAAATAGAGCCCTTTGGGATGAAATAGCCTTCGTACCAATCGTCCTGTAGACAGATAAGTGCAGTACTGTAGATTGAATTGATCATCGACTCACATCTAATGATGCATGCGGAACGACGAAAGGAAGGACGGGCCGCCATCGCTGTACCTAAAGACATGTAAGTTATCATCAGTTTGCTTGTGATTGAATCCAACCGACCTCTTCGATAATTGCATGAATGTAGGGAAGGTGTTCTAAATCAGAGAACGTCGGAAGTCTAGACTGCCCAACAACTCGATCCAGTTCTTCCTGGGCTCGACGTTGCGTTTCAGGAAATAATACCATGCTGTATATGAACCAGGTTAGAACGGTAGCTGTCTGCATAAACTGGTGTAAGTAGTCGTTGTGGCATTAGCAAGCTTTCACACCGTTTCATAGCCTGCAAGGCTATAACACAGTGCCGGCGATTCACACAATTGTTACGTTGGAGATGATTAAGTGACTCACTACAGCGAGGCAGCCAGCCAAGCAGATTCGCGGTCATTCATGCCATGATGTGCTTCCGTTTCAACCAAGCTTGCACAAAAACTTGACCGATATTCTCCCTTCAACTGTATAGCAGATAAGCGTCGTACACAATGAGTTAAACAGTAAGAAGATACCAAGATACGAACCATGTCCTCCTTCACCTTCCTGAAAAATTCTTCGAATTTTACGGTGTAGGAATGAAAATGTGCCTCAGCATCTCGCTTCCACTTCACAAACCTTTGAGGTATATAGTCCAAAATGGGTAATGCTTCTACTAAATGCGCTCCGGGATATGTTGCTTGTGCGAAACGACTTATCATGTCATTGAGGGCTTCAATTACAGGATCTTTCTCTGAGTCCAGAGGAGGCATGTTGTATACCGTTGATGTGACAAAAGAGGCCGTGAAACTAAATCAGTATGATTAGGCGTACATGTAGATGTGTCATGATAACGTTGATAACTAACCGTCTAATGTTGTCAAGCCAGTGATCGGGATTTTCCAGCATGCCAAATGCAAGAAGAATGGCTTCATCAGTTTCCGCCGGATGATATTGGCTGGATGTACTTGGCTTAAGGGCTGAGTGGCTTGCTCGACGCATTATACGCCATCTGTCACAAGTGCTACTATGAGTGACATATTGCAGGCAGCTTGAAGCCTGAGGAAATCGTACAATGATCCATATCGAGCGATAGGGAGTATCAGTCCCCGGCAGAGATATTCTCCAGCGACGATGTTTCTTGGCCTATCCGAATAATTGGAAGCTCGACGGTCTAAGAGCTCCGTCGCACCCTCGATTGTGTTGAGAATGATGACAGTCTGTCCAGCTAAATTTATGGACACAATTGGGCCTGCAGACTGCGTCAACGCTGGATTTCGTTCGAAAGGTGAGCGACATTACCATATTCGCTCTTCCACTTATCAAAGGTAAACCATGCTTTCGTGCTAGGGAGCTGAAAAACGTTTCCGAGGATGGGAACCCCTCGGGGACCAGGAGGAAGCTTGAAATTCCGCGTCCTAAATTGACGAGAGATAGTGTAAAGAATAGCGACAAAGCAAAGACTGTAGAGAACACTTTCAAACTGCACCTGCATTATGGAATGGACAATTAGGCATCATACTCGACACATTATATTAGTGCCTCGAGAAAGATCACCTGACAATGGGAATAACAGAGGACCTTGAACATCTATGCATGCAGGCATGGGCGAAGATAACAAATGAACATTTCCTTTCGCGACATAGATAAATCGCCAGGACGAAACGCTAGTCCTTTCATACAATTGCACACTTACGAAAGAAGGTTCGTTAAACGGACCCATCACGGACATACACTGGCTCGAACACGACGTAACAAACCTGAGGCCTCCTTAACAGAGCCAAGGCGACAAACCCACATGCTCCTCCGAAGTGAGAGCTTCAACTGTCACATGGCACGTGTGATAAAGATTGAGACGTAGATTGGACCGTCTAGTAGAACTGAAGCACAACATAGGTTAGAGCGAATCATTTCTCATTCGAAGCCAAAGGGAACAGAACCCCAGCAGGGCAGCGCACGAGACTTAGTGACGAAGAAATCTGCTATGCTATCCACTCCAGAATCCGTCTGATCTCGTTTGCCCGCCTGTCAACAACTTCTTGTACCTCGTCTCCCCATACGTCCTTGGGAGAGATCGATTTGCCCTCGGGATCGCGGGAGGCTTGAACGTGTTTGAGCACATCTTTCTCCTCCATGACGACACAATTGTCCAGGGTCAATGGCTGCGAAAGGTTCCACCTTACGAGGGCAGGCTTCGTCGGTACTTCATGAGGAGGTAGGATCGATCGGCCACGATGAACATCCTCGAAGATTAGTGCGACATCGTCTTCGTCAAACGGGATTCGGCTGCACTGGAGGTGAGGAAGGAAAAAAATTCAAAGGAGTAGGCGCTTACTTCAGACTTTGGCCTTGTAACTTCTCTTCACGATGAAGGAGGTCACGCCACAGACGCTCGTAAAGCTTACGACGGTTTTTGGTAGCAAGAGGGTTCAGGATAGGTTTGCCTGCAAGTTCGCACAGTATGTAGGTGGCGATATGTAACCCAAAAATTGAAGGAAGTGGTCCTTAACTCGAAATGAACACAGATAGTAATTAATCAATGACAATGCATACCAAGAACGGGTAATATTCGCACTCGGAAGTCATCGAAGACACCGAGCTCCTTTACGGGTCCCTTTTGAAATTCTTCTTCGGGTAAAGGGAGAAGTTTGACATCGCCCGGTACTTCCGTTGAATAGACGACTGGAATGCCAGAGGATACGCCAAGCAGGCGAAGTCGCCGACGGACTGAGCGAGCAAGAGGGTCATAGACAGTGTAAGAAATGTCACTGATCTGGATACGAGTGGGATCACATTTCGCTCCGGCACCCATAGAAGAAAAGACCTGCGAAAATCAGTCCGTGTATCTTTGAACATGACAAAGGTGCATACCTGGATCCCATTATCGTGGCAATATTTTAAGAGATCGACTTTTGTCTCGATGTTGTCAATTGCATCTTGTTTAAATGATCAGTTTTCAGGCTCAAATTCAAGAGGGTTGACTTTACCAATGACCCAATCTACGCCCTCGAGTAGATTACCGCCTTCTTCCTTACGCCATATGTCCACACGAGCATCCACTTCGATCCATTTTGAAATCTCCTTCAACGTTCTCTCTATGCATTTCACTTTCGGAGTTCCAACATCACTCAGTACAGCTGTACTGTGTCTATTGAGTGAACTCAGCGTGACATAATCAAAGTCAACAAGCCGAATTTTCGAGACGCCGCTATTGATATTGGAGAATGAGCAGAAGATCATGAGACAAGAACCGACACGTACGATCGCGCCAGCATTACAGCTGCCCAGCTACCAACTCCTCCACATCCGACAATTACTACACTGCCACCTCTGATCTTCGACATGCCCTCATCACCGAAAAACGCGTAATTTCGAGCCAGTTGCTCCCGGATAAGCTCCTCGTCGTATGGGAGATTTTCTATTGCTCGTACATGTTGAGAATCAAACGTGGGTTCCTGGAGTTGCTGAAAACTTGGTTTGGATTGAATAGATTGAAGAACAGCGTCGTCGAGGTTTTTTCTCCTTAAGCGTTTCGAGTAGGAGTTGTAAGCGGACAAGAGCCCTGCCGTCGTCACCGAAGCAGCTGCAGCCACAGCCAGCAACTGGACTTTATGAGAGTGAAAGTTAACAGAATTCATTGTGACAGTCACACGACACGATCTCACACGTTGTTGTCACACTCCCACTTATAACTTTAAGCTTCATGTCAGAGCTGTCCTTTCTCCAGCTCGTTGCTATCTGCGATAATGCGGTCGTAAATCGTCAATTGCCACCAAATTCTCCATTCGACTCCGAAATTCTTTTACCTCTGTACCTGTCTCCCGCCTCCAACGCGGCCATTGGTCTCCTGCGCCCGATTATCGTTGATCAGTTGAAACTTGAAAACGAAAGAAGTCACCAGGAGAATCTGCCCAAGCTCTGGGAGATCGCTACAGACGGCACGGAATACAAACCAAGAATTAGTATCGCAGCCTTCCTGGATACCCCCTTTAAACGTACGAGCGCTATCAAAGAAGTCTGCGAACGATGGCGAGACACTGGTCTCTTTGAACACGTTTGTGGTCCGAAGAAATGGAGGGCAGAAATGTACCCAGTGTACAAGGATCCTTTTGGCGCTCATGATTATCCCGGGCTTGAAGGCACTGACCAAGAGTTGAACTATGCATTCGAGATGGAGCGATCGGCTTGTGCTTTATTCGGCATCGTGACATACGGTGTACACATGTCTTTGTACCACGAACTTGAGGACGGTAGTCTCCGCCTCTGGGTACCCACTCGAGCGCGAACAAAGCCAACGTATCGACTTTTTCTGTAAATGCGATCATAATCATTCAACTATTCATTCTCACCAGGTGGCCTGGGTATCTGGACAACACAGTCGCTGGCGGTATACCTAGTGGGATGACTGTATTCGACTCTATTGTTAAAGAATGTATGGAAGAAGCAAGCATATCTGAAGACGTAGTACGAAGATATGCTCGTGCCACTGGGTCTATCAGCTACTTCTTTAGGTAATTTTCTTACAAAATAAAAATCATTTTTACGCATTGACTTGAATTTACCTAGAACCTCTGCAGGGTGGCTTCAACCCGAAGTAGAGTAAGAAAACGCATTTACGATGCGAATGTACCGACCAAGCATTGTCTAGGTATGTGTACGAGATACGGGTACCTTCTGGCGCCGATCCGAGCCCTTTTATGCCCAAACCTCTTGATGGAGAGGTGGAGTCATTTGAGGTCCGTCATGTAACAAGCTATTCAACTGTTGCTCCTCACTCTTGATAAAACCAGCTCCTTGACCAAGCAGAGGTCATATCAAGGATGCGCAAAGGTTTGTTCAAACCAAATTGCGCCTTAGGTGTGGATTTTTCAATGCCCTCATTGTGACTGCAGCCTGACACATATCCTCAGTGATTATAGATCTATTCATCAGACTTGGGTACATAACGCCCGATAACGAAGCAGACTATATGAAAATTATTACGCGTCTGCACGGGCGATTCGATTACGATAGATGGTAGTGCTAGTAGTTCTCGAATCTCACTTGAGTGGTTTGTTCTCAGGATTCACCTCTAATCCTCGCATGTCTATATCTCTGCTAACAAGAATATGTATGTTTAAAAAACTCACTATCTTGCAGCACTTTAGGCGATTTACTGACAAGAAGAATGATTGATCACGTTCACCATTCGAGCTGTCAATTTAGTGTTATTCTCCGAATCCTGTTCGGCCCTTCGATTCGTCGCGTGCCCAGTATAAGTATACATCCCAAGCGAGGGAAAGCCTCTTTACAACCCATCCCTCCTCGCTCTACAGCCATGGGTGCAATCGTATCCTTTTTTCAGAGTGTCTATGTTTTCGTTTGGGACGGCCTTTTGTTCCTATTCAACGTCTTCACTCCGAATCTAAAAGCTGGTCATATCGTACCTCACAACCATCCAGGAGCAGAAGGAAAATGGCCGGAATACATCGCTCCCAAGGAAAGCGACAGTAGGAGTGCTTGTCCAGCACTCAATGCGCTAGCCAACCACGGTGAGTCTTTTATTACTCACCAATCGCCTATCGCTCTGACAGCCTTCGATAGGAATATTTCCCAGGGACGGGCGCAATATCACCTTTAAGGAAATGAATCAAGCGGTCCGATCATCCTACAATTTTGCTCCATCGTTCTGCTTTTTTGTGCCGAACTACTCTGCAAAGATGCTAAAGCGTAGCTATTGGAAAGGTTGTGCTTTTCAATCTTCAGAATGTGAAAACAAGTCTCAATGTTGTCACTTAGATACCTTCGATCTGGCTGATATCAGTTTACACAATGGTATTGAGCACGATGGGTCTTTGACAAGTTGGTACCTTCAAACTTGTCACGTAGGTCAGATTCTGACCGAATTTTAACTTCAGGAGACGATGTCTATCGCCAACCAGATCAGTCGAGGCCGCACCTTCCATTTGTCAAGGAGCTTTTGGACTCTGCAAGTGGGAAAGACAAGGACGGCAGTCCTTTACTGACCGTTGACGACGTTTCTCGCTCACTTGCTCATCACCGGGCTCTATCAAAAGCTACTAACCCCGATTTTACCACAAGCACCATCCACAAAGTTTTCGGTTGCATGAAGTAAGATTTCTATCTGGACTTGTCGTTTTGCGCTTGTTGATCACAAGGCATTAGCTCTGCGACGTTGATTCGCATATTCGGCGGGCGTATCAGTGATTTGCAGTCGATTTTGATTGACGAACGCATACCTGACGGTTGGGAGCCATCGGTCCGCTCACGCAAAGGTCTGACAATGGCTTCATTTAACGTTACTGCCTTCTTGGTCGAATCTGGTACTAAGCGACATGCAGTCGCTCAAAGCAAGGACACAACTACGACAAATGAAACGCCTGAACAGCCACAACTCAATGAGAGTGTGTAGAATGGATAAATAGCAGGGAGGATGGGTTCGGATACTATGTCATTCATTGGAACATACAACGTACCCCCACATTATCATGACCCGCCGCCGGTACCATATATGTAAGCTTGTAAAACGGCCCCAATAATGTTCTTGATGTGATTGACCCAAAATTCTGAGTGGTACCATGCGCATCCGTTCGTACAAGTAGTTTCGTTCTTCATGACCGTTCGTAATAACATACATAGCAATCATGGCGCTAATATCACTGTTGACACCAGATTATTTGAAGCTAAGAACGTTGATTTGAATTGTCAGCTCATCTCTACAGGGCGATAATTCGAGTCCCTAAATCAGCAACGTTATATGGAAATTCTGGTCCCGGGCAACTCATGAACATGAGGGAAGTGGGTATTCGTAGTCGGTGTGCAAGACCGGCAACATTGTTCGGTTCGAAGCTATCCCCGACAACAATCTGTAGTAAATTAGTTTCGGGCTGACCATTGGCATTGGATCATAACTTGGCCTACCAAATCTACGGTGATTTCTGGGAAAGCTTCGTCCAAGACTAGAAAAAGATCCATGAGAATTGAAGAAAGAATAGCGTCAATCAAACCGCGCACTCTTGGCATTTGCTTCCAGTTCTGACGGTATACCCACTTCCTCATCAACAAAATGCACAATCTTGACGCACGATGTCTCCTCATTTTTCTCGACATAGAGCATCATACGAAACAAGCGATTAATCTGACAGCAGAATCATTTTACATTTTCCGTGCATGAATGAGAAGGAGGATGTACCTCATCAGTCTTCACGAGAATGCACACAGGCTGGCGTTTCATTCTTGTCATTGCGTTGATGAGCTTCTTGCCCCACGCCCTGGTGAGAGCAGAACGATGGAGCACTGGATACTGATCGTACATCCAGTACATCCACCGTAACCCATGGACCTTGTTCTGCGACAGCGAGAATATGATCAAGATGGCAGCAAAATATGCAGCGAAGTATCTGAAGATAGATTTACATTCGACTGAGTGGGAAGAGCAAGAGAAAAGTAGCAGACTCACCCGGCCGTGGTCGGGTCGACGGCCACATTACCAGCAAAGACTACAGGTACCACCGCAAGAGTGAGGAGAATGACCGATAACGGTGTCTTCGGCTCCCTCCTTAGTCGACCCCGGTTGAATTTGAGTAGAGCGAGGGAGATGGGAAATAGCGACATGACAACTAGCCACACAAGAGAAAACCTGTAAGAGAAACCGTGTATTTGCTGCTTTATTCTGGTTAAACAGAGAAACATACATTTTTGAAACGATGGAAAGACTAGCGCCTGTAGTAGCATAAACTATTCCGCTGAAGGCAGTAAAGGATAGTACCGAGACATATGGTGATTTGAATACCGGCATGACGTGTAGGAAAGGTGCTGGGAGAACGCGATCACGAGCAAGTTGTTCTATCAACTCACATGCGCTGAGGATACCTAAAATAACGTAACGCGTAAGCTGGATATGTAGTGAAGAAAGAGTGAACTACCTGTGAGAACACCTGCGCAAAGAACAATAATGGCGTCTACCGCCACGTAGATTCTGAAAGCCTTGTTCACAGACTACCGTAAACAATATTTTGAGTGCAAGTTCCAAGGTGATTGAATCATGAAACAAACTTTCTCGGCTAAGATGCTGAGGACATTGTCTCCCACCAAGATAGTCTCCAACGGCACTATGGCAAGAGTGAACGTCATCATCAAGGAACTGAGGATGATGGCAGGATAATGGAGATTGCGAAGAACCAGCGGCAAACGGCCAGGTTTAATTTTCGATATGTAAGCGGGAGTGCCTATTCACGATGATGTTAGCATGCGCAGGTTTCTGAATAAAAAGCAAACTCACATTCGAAACCAGTGAGCCCTAACATGCCAAGACAAAATCCGTTGAAGATCTGTCGAGCCACTGCATTAGCTGAAAAAGCTTTTCCAGCATGCCAGTTTTCCGATATTTGATCGTTCCCGACTCTGGCCCAATGCACGGCGGCTGCGATAGCCAATACGATCATTGTCGTGACATGCAGGGAGAGAATAGCAAGCGCTAGGCGCGAACTCTCTTTGATTCCAGACAGGCTCACAATAGTAAAGATCACGAGCACGAGGATCGTTCCTACAAAACTCGGAAAGGGCAGTGTCACCTCGCCTGCAAGATATGAGACTGCGGTCGCCGAAGAGACAACCGAGGTAGAGGCGAAATCAAGGAGTAGAAGTGCAGATCCAGCCAATGCCAATGACTTCGTAGATACATTCAGACTAAGGATAGTGGGGTCAACGAGTTGACCACAAGCCAAAGCAGAGCAGAAAACATACATGTAAGTGTAGGGTGCGCCACTGATAGGAAGAGCAGAACCAAGTTCTGTCATTATTGGACGCCATAGAAAGAGCATCAACGCGGAAATGAACAAAGAAATTGGAGAACTGCACATGCATGAAGGCCCGAAAATCCATAATGATTCTGACCAACTCACTATATACTGGCTACTGCCACGACTGCAGGGAGCGCGTAAAATACGCTTCCAAGGACGGCATTTCCTGGAAGTGCGCTGGCCGTGAATTGTCCGAGGGTTTTCATACTTTGCGAAGCACTGTAATTGCTCGATCCCACCCGACGGTCTTCCGACTCGAGCCGGAGTTTCATCAAAGAACCCCAACCAGCGAATTCAAAGTCATTAGGTAGATTCAGGAAACGCGATGGTACTACCGTTCCCTTGAGTGAGTTGGGGGGTCGTATGCGCTGGCGACGCAAAATGATGTCGAATTGCGACTCGATGAATGAGGGTGGTTCATGAAGATCGGTTGCAGCTGTTTGCTGGGCTGTACGGAAATTCAGTGTCCTCTCAAATGGAAACATCGTTCTCACAACACTCACCAGTTCCACTTGCACATTGCAGATCCGGCTTGCGTTGCATGGGCTCGATTGCAATCCAGTCTTCGCTTGGAAACATATCCGACCCCACGTCTTCCTCTGTAGCACTCGAATGATTCAAGACAGGTTGGGCCCATCCTGCATCCAACTCTTTTGACATTATGATACAATGGGTTGCTGGACCAGACCTGTCCGACAAAGGAGGTTGTTGCGATAAAGGTAGGGCCTTTCCGACAAAGGTCTAGTCAGTCCTTGGTAGCACCGTATTACCCTTTGAGACAGGATGAGAAAAGGAATCGGAAGCATATTCGACTGCAGACCGTGACCACCATTCCTTTCCTCATATACATCGTAACAATCTCCCTGTGGATTTGGCATTTGCACGAAACTGCACACCGCTGCGAAGGCTAAAGCTTATCTATTAATTAAACATATAGGACAAGAGATATGTATTCACTTTTAACTGCCAAGGGTTTAGACCTACGAACCTAGGCACGTGACCAGTCTTTGATGGATGACTTCAATCTGAGAGCGGCGAGTGCGCCGGCCATTTCGACCTACGACCTAAGTACAACACAATGGCCTATGTGGCTGTAGAAGCTGATGAAGTGAGTGTGGATTACGCTCAATTCTCTTTGTTGGACCGCTCCTACTTTTATTCTTTAGCGTCTCGAAGAAGGGCCGGAAGGTTTGCAGTTTAAATGTGTGTGACTTGCTGTTCAAGTTGATATGGACCTGGTGAAACGAAGATTCTTGTTTAGCCTTCCTCGGAAACGAAGATTCATCGCAAAGAGGGAATAACTCAGCGGGTGTTGGAAACGCTGATCGTGGTACGTTCTGCCCTTGTGTTGTCCGCAATGTAGCCCCCGAGACTAATGAGTCTCGTAGGTTACCTCCAAGACCAGCCCCATCCGCGGAAAAGTGGAGGTTTCTGGACCGTAGAATACTACCAGTCCTATTTTGACGTAGACACGAAGATGGTGGGACTTGACAATTTCGACTTTGTATCCGTGTCCTAACGTTCAATAGGTTCTCGAACGCTGCTATTCTACACTTCTCCCGACATCTACAAATTACCTTTCAACACATCTGAATCCACCTGATCTATACGGACCATTTTGGACCTTAACGACACTTATCTTCACCCTCTTCCTTTCTTCAAGTTTGGCTGCCTCTATTTCATTCTATTTGGCCGGCGGGGGGGAAGAATATGATTACGATTTCCAGTTACTTTCTCAAGCTGTTGGTATAGTCTATGCCTACGGACTTGGGCTTCCTGTACTTCTTTGGGTGGCGCTGAGATATCTCGGGGTCGGTGAGTGGAGTGTCATTGAGGCGGTCGCGATATGGGGGTATGCCATGTTTGTCTGGGTGCCAGTGTCTGTGAGTCATGTATGCCAATACTTTCAGTACCGAGCTGATCTCAGTCTTGCAGATCCTTTGTGTAATTCCTGTACCGATTGTACGCTGGGCATTGGTAGTCATTGCGTTTGCACAATCTGGGTACTTCTTAGTAAGAAACGTATACCCAATCCTTGCTTCGGTAAGATCAATACATCTCCTCACGCGTTGTAGTCATTTTATTTCTCTAGGCCGAAGCGAAACCCACTCGGCTCATCATCGTGGTCATCGCGCTCCTTCATGCAGGTCTCGCCTTGACATTCAAAGTTCTATTCTTCAACTACTACGTGATCGACAAGATTGGTGCAGATATCCCTCTGCCAGGTGGAGACGAGCCCAATTCTGCCGGAGGAGCGATGTCGATGCTTGTACGAGCGCTTTCATAGGACAGGCGCATGGAATGCTGAAAAATCATCTTTGTAATTTGCTCGCCTTCACTCACTTTTATTTTAACTGATTCTAATAAATGGTATCGTCTGTGTCGAGACCACGTCCTGAGAATTTTTGTCCATCGAAATATACGTCTAGGTCGTGACTTATATTACATCTGTCCCGTTGTGCCGGAAACATTCTATCCAACCAACTGAGGGTTTCCTCTTTACCAATCCATCCGTGACTCGGAGTATGAAGGCTTTCTCACTCAAATTTCAATTCCTCAAATATTTCGCAGTCTCCCCAAAGATCAACAGCAAGGTCAAAATCATGCAATATGTTACACCAAACAAAATAGAACACAATAACAAGATGGGTGCTAAACGTTAAATGCTCTAAAATCATCCTACGCTCTCGTCCCGGGACGTTGTAGGCTTCGGACTTGGAGGTGGCCTCGTCCGTCTTTCCCCGAAACCTTTACGAGGTGCAGACTTCCCAGAGTCTTCCTCCGGACCTAGTGGATTGCGCACAACTACTCCCGCAGTATTTGAAGCCGCAGAAATCTTCTCCTTCTTCGATATCGATGGTGCAAGGGGGGTAGCGCCGCCCTCAGCCTCGCTCGATGATACAGTACCGCTAAAAATTCTGTTCCTAGCAGCTTGATATTTCGCTTCCCTCTCCTTTAGTGATTCTGTCGGAGCAGGCGAGGGAACAGTAGGGCTTGTTGAAGGGCTTGCGGAAGCGGGGCGCTTAAGTATCTTGAGCGCCGGTTGAAATGCAGCTGGGGGCGGAGGTGATGCAGCTAGACGTGAGGATGATAAGATAAAGGATGGCATTGGGGCTGCAGCTTTGCTGTTACTGTACCAAAAAAGAAGACGAACTCAATCATCTTCAATCAGCTCTTCAAATGTTAAAATTACACATACGCTTCCTCCCAGATCTTCTTATTCAGGTCTTCGTTTGGCGGTCCATCTTCATCGTCATCGTCCTCCCAGTCGTCGCGTACGGCGGTAGCTGGAACAGCAGAGTGCTGTTTATCTGGCTTTATGGTGAAGTATATCAACAAAAATCCAACATCATTCTGTGAAACTCACGAACGATTGGACCTCGCCCCAGTCAGAATCCTCAGCAGCCAGCATGGAAGTGACAAACTTATGTGATTATGTAATTGATGCTATCGACGCCGTGCCACCCTGGGTGCCACTTCACATCCCTACTTGGCTTGCGATATCCAACAGAATGCCAGCACCCAAGCAGTTTCTCGACTTCGTCGATAACAATGCAGACAGCTTTATTCAGAGGCTTTCTGAAGCTGTATCCATCAAATCGTACGCTGTCTTGATCACATCTTATCTACTGTAGTCCAGCGATGCGATTTACTCTTTACTCTTCAATCAGTGTCAGCGGAGACGCTTCTTTTCGTCCTGAGGTCATCAGGATGTCCAGCTGGATAAATGAGCAATTCAAATCTGTCGGTGTGGAGACACAGCTTGTGGACCTAGGAAAGCACATCATGGAAGGCCAGGAGCTTCCTCTTCCTCCTGCAGTTCTGGGACGACTGGGCAACGATCCTAAGAAGAAGACGGTGCTAGTGTACGGACATTTTGATGTCCAGCCAGTACGTGTCGAATTATCAAGTTGATCTCATTTGATTCCGAGATCAATCGCCTCACAGGCAAACCTCTCTGATGGCTGGAACACGGACCCATTCAAGTTGACTATTCAGCCAAATGGCCAGCTTGTTGGCCGGGGCTCCTCTGATGACAAAGGTCCTGTCCTTGGATGGCTCAATGTCCTTCAATATCATTATCAGAACAAGAAGGAGCTTCCTGTGAACTTCCGGTGTTGCTTCGAGGGCATGGAAGAGAACGGGAGCGAAGGTCTTGATGATCTCGTGAAGAAGGAATCTCAATCTGGTGGCTGGTTTGAAGGTGTTGATTGCGTTTGTATAGTGAGCAACTTTTTTTTTATTTGCGAGTTCTTCAGTTCAATGTTCAAGACGATGTCTTGTAGTCTGACAATTATTGGTTGAACACTCGCACTCCAGTATTAACCTACGGACTTCGAGGGCTTGCTTATTACAAGATCAACGTATCTGGACCTACTAGAGACCTGCATTCCGGTGTCTTTGGACGTACTGTTCATGAACCCATGACTGACTTGATCAAGCTCATGGGTACCCTTGTCGACGTAAAGGGGAACATTCTCATTCCTGGTGTGGACGACATGGTGTCAGTGGCAGATGCGGACGAGAGGTCAGTAATCGCCATAGTACCTAATATTGAGACTTACCCCAGTCCACAGACAATTGTACGAGAAGCTGGACTACAGCATCTCTGATGTCGAAGAATCTGCCGGTGCACCAATCGCCTTGTCTGAAGACAAGGTTGAAGTCTTGATGGGACGTATGAGAATGCCTAGTCTTTCTCTACACGGTATTGAGGGCGCTTTCTATGGCCCCGGTGCTAAAACAGTTATACCGGCGAAAGTCTCAGGAAAATTCAGCATCCGGTATGTATTCAAATTTCTGTCCTCTCAGATTGTACCAAATCTAGTTGCACAATTAACAATTGTTCTCCTCGCTAGTTTGGTACCCCCACAAAGCCCGGAGAAAGTGTATCCTTTAGTGAAAGCACACATCGAATCAGAATTCGCGAAATTAGGAACAAAGAATAAGCTTACGCTGGAGGAATTGCACGGCGGTACACCTTGGGTTACGGATATCAATCATTGGAATTACGAGGCAGCAAAGATTGCTACCAAAGTTCGTGCGCTGAACCTTGCGCCATTCCGTACTGAATGTTCCCCAACAACAGGCCATTTACAACAAGGACCCCGACATGACGAGGGAAGGCGGATCTATACCCGTCACCTTGACCTTTGCGGAGGCTCTCGGCGTGAGTGTGCTGCTACTGCCTATGGGCCGCGGAGATGACGGTGCCCAGTGCGTACCCAATTGCTGAGCGAAGGCATAATTACTCAAAAGTTTTTCTTAGTTCGACTAATGAAAAGCTTGACCGTTCTAACTTCCTTGAAGGGGTGCGTTCTCTTTTCGCTGCGCTGGTCAGGTGCTTACGCTACACTTTTTTTCGGTCGCAGACCAAACTTTTGGGGACATATTTGTACGAGGTTGGTGCGATTACGGCGCAGTGAGCACGGAGTGTTCTCGTCATTCGAATCGCATGTCAGAAGTTCTGCAGTGTTGAGTTAAAACTTGTAAATTATGAAGCCGGCAACACGGAAAAAGAAATTTTCAGAAGAGTTTAAATTCAAGCGGTGCGATTCTTGATCATGACCTAGCGAGCTGAGCTATTCCAAGGTCTTAAATTTAGACTGTCAAAAGACTGTAGAATCGCTTACACAGTACAAGCATCCCCCCTAACCCTCCCTGACCCCCCTACCCCCTAAATGTTTAAACCCCACCCCCCCTCGAGGACTGGGCTGGCAGGAAACAAAAGCTTCAACGTTTGCAACGTTTGGGTACCGACTAACCTTCGGAGTTTCGGCCCCGTCCGAGACCCCGACTTTGCCGGGCCGAGAGAACACTGATGCGAGCTCGGCATCGTCTCGGCATGTCTCGGGTGTCTAGTGTCTTGAGATGTCAACGGCAAGCGTCTTGAGACAAGTTGAGACCCCTAAGATGCATGGTCTAGTGTTGCTGGAAGGTGAGTTGCCTTGAGAAGACAACGGCGGCAAGTGTCTTAAGTCGGGAAATTTCTGACGGCGTTTATCTATTCAAGTGTCAACATTCTTCACCAGGCTTTTTCTGGGTTCATTTGACACATCCCTGTCTTCTGTCTTCGTCTGTTGATTTTCGGACTGTCCGGATTCGGTTCCAGCATGGTCAAGAGAAAGTCATAAAAACCCACAAGCCTAGCTCAGATACCTCATTCCTCTCGGTGTCGTCTTTTGATAATTTCTAGTCGCTCTCTACGCTCTCTGCATCCTATCCTATCTAACACATCTCGCCATGCAATTCAAATATCTCACCGCTGTTGCTCTGGCCACCCTTGCTGCTGCCACTCCCGTTCGCCGGGACTGCGACACTGGCTCTCTTCAGTGCTGCCAAAGTGTCCAGTCTGCTAGCGACTGGCAGGCTGCTGGCCTCTTGGGTCTGCTTGGTGTCGTCATCCAAGACCTCACTGCACAGGTTGGAATCACCTGCTCTCCAATCTCTGTCTTCGGTGCTGGTAAAAGTGGCTGGTAAGTTTCTCACCAACAACACAAGAGATTACTGGTGTTGATATGAAATTGTAGCTCTGCTGCCCCCGTCTGCTGCGAGAACAACAGCTTCAGTAAGCTGCAGAAGTTTAGTCTATTTTCTATTAGCTGTATGCTGATTGCTCTTTGTCAGATGGTCTCATTGCGTTAGGCGTAAGTAATCATTGCATTGCGAGAGTTTTTGGTTTTAATAATTTGTCTCTAGTGTGTCAATCTCGCCCTCTAGAACACCACCAGCACTTCATTTCAGTGCTTGGCATTGGACTTGTGAGTAGGAATGCGAGCTTGAGCGACTATATACATGATCAAGTTGTCTTGACATTTCCTGCAGTCGCTGTCCTTGAAAGGACTCTATATACACTCTTTGACTGTCCTGGAAAAACAATATATTGTAGTTGGTACCTAATGACCAAATAATCTACCTGTATCTGGATGGCACTGACATATGATGTCATCCTCTGCAAATTTCATTAAGGCCCTAAGCAAAAATGCATACACGACCCAGTTGTCTATCGAACGCGTATAGACAATGTGCAAGGAGAAAACAAGAGTAACACAGATCTGTATTTAATACAAAGAAGAGACCGAGACGAGACAGGTTATCACAGGAAGGACAGCGCGGTCGGTAAACTATAGGACGGGACGAACAGGAAAAACACCCTGCTTTTAGGCCCCCCCAAAATGAGTGAGCTACATCAGATACGTCGAAGACGTTTCGTAGCCAGGAAACATACGTCCAACCCAGTTGACGGTACACGAGCACTGGAGAGAGGTACAAAGCAAAACTGATGAGTCACATCGGGGCTCGACCGTCATGAAAGTCATGCAGGGGTAGAGAATAGCTCTCTTATGGGTAATAGAAAAGCGTGCATGTAATGCATAATTTCATCCAGTGTTTCCCCAAACCGAAGAACTCATTCTTGAATCGCGCAACGAAAGGTGACGCGAATGATATCCGTGGGAGGTGCCGATGGGGTCAAGATAACCTAGAGATGGATCGAAAGCCTGCTGCGCGTTCATGTAAGCAGTATTGAGCACGTTGTGTTCTCCATTCTGAAGGGGTTGATTAATCAATGAGGGAAGATAAACGACAGACCCATTATTTTGAATGGGGCTAGAGGGGAACAATTGGGCCGCGACGGCTGAAGGAACCGTGCGAATAGTTGGATTCGCTAAAGCGAGATGATGAGCAGGGGCAAACGGCGCAGACGGTAGAGCTCCGACGAGATTGTGTTGAGAACCTTGACTTGCAGTGGGGTAAGACGACCAGATCGGCTGTGATTGAGAAAGGTCTTGCGACTGTGAGGCAAGGTGATGCCTACCAGCCAGTGGCGCAGACTGGCCGCCACTCGTCGAGAAGCGGAGGGCCTGTTCGTCCTGAGACGCCGACCAGATGTTGTTTCCAGGGAGCAAAGCGGGTGGTGCTGGAACCAGAGGATCTGACAACTTTCTTGAAATTCGAGGAGCATCGCTGGGGCGATTTGCTCCCATGAAACCTTTAAGCAGATCTTCAGCCGTGGTTGGAGCTACACGTGCCGCAGGTCTCGGGGTGATAAATGGGGACTGAGTTGGTGCGGACGCTACTGCACGCGGTGGAGAAATAGGTGGAGGCACGGCATTGACAGGACTGGTCGCAGGCAAGAAGTTCTTCGGAGAAGCTAGAACTGGAGAAATGCCTGGAGACCCTCTGCAGATGTAATAGAATCATGTAAGGTACCGACTTCAGGATGTTCTGTGAAACAAATACCTAGGATCCCATATAATCTCATCTTCATCATCTTCATCATCTTCATTCAGATGGCCGAAAGCATCACGTAGAACATCTTCATCCGTTTTTGAAGTGAGTTCTGTCATGGCATCTTCTTCAGGTTGTACTTGAATATGAGAAACAAATCCAGAAAGAACAGGGGGAAGAATTTTGGAGTCGTCTTCGGTTTCGAGTTCTGTTAGTCGCGGCGCGATAGGTATGGGCTGATCTTGAGCTTCGACTCCCTTCGTCATGAAATGATTCCCATACAGGGCCAGTGGTGAATTCTAAGAGAGCAACACAGTCGTATGAGCATCTGAATGAAAAAGATCACATCGAATGATATTCTAACTTACTTCCATTTCAACTAATACCCTCGCGTCATTCAGTATATCCTTGATTCGCATCAACTGAACCTCGTTGGGGTGAACATCACTCTCAGCATGGGGAACACCGTCAGATTCGTCCCCTTGCATCCTGACCACAGAGTTCTGGTTGAGTGCATCCTTCAAAGGACGGAAGCCCGCCATCTCCGTATCCTCAGCAAGAATAAAGGTTAGGTCCGGCAAGCGATCTGTGGGGAAATTGCGCGACAGACTCCTCAGGAATTCCGAGTATTTCTCCCAGAACTCAATTGTAGCCGTTGATGAAGCGCTGATCTGGGTTCCTTGCCTTCCACCTGCCTCCTTTGCCTTCGATTTTCCTTTTCCGACAGTGCCCAGAGATTCAGGATCGCTCATCACATACGTGAAATTTGCCCGAAGCCACTTTCCGGCGATCCGGAGGGCAGGCAGTGTCCGTCTGAATTCGACGATGAGTCGCTGTGCTAAGTCATTCTCTGAATCCGGTGAAGAAAGCTCCTTGAGATTCTCTATGCTAACTTCAAGTAAAGCGCGGTGTAAGAAAAGCATATGGGTGTACACCCGAGCCTCGATGACTGAAGGAGCAAGGTATTCGGAGGAAGGCTCCTGACGACCCTTGCTTTTGCTTTTAGGTCCCGAAGAAGATTCGTGGTACATGCGAGTTTTCCAAAGAGCTCCTTGAGCAAGGATGATCATCTGTAAAATGAAATCTTCCGGGAGTTGTCGTTCTGCCACGAAGGAGTAGAATTCCTCATAGATGACCTTTGCATGCTTGAGGGCTTCAAAGTCATACCTTGAATCACGGAGTGAGCACGTCAATACAGATCACAATGAAGAAGAAAAAAACGTACTTAGCAAGTCCTAGCCGCCAAAGTGCATGCAACACCACAACCTTGTCTTTAAATGCCTCAATCTTGACTTTTGGAACACTGGCAATATCTGCGGGAACGTCTCTCGGGGGTCGAGACTTCCAATTATTGAAAGCTTTTTGCATAAGGGTGCCCATGTTCTCTGAGGCGGTATCGTATGGCTGCTTGACACATAGGGAACGATAATAGTGCACAAGGGATGTGAAGTCGTCTTTCTGATATTGTGCAAGAATGGCGAGCTGATGAGATGGATTTCCGTCGGACGGAATAAGTCGCTTTGCTTGCTCATAACATTGTTTGGCTCGCTCGTAATTCCGAGGCCTAGGAAGATCAACACCAGCCCCGCCGCCTCGCCTATTCCGACCTCTTCTCCCGCTTTCATCATATCCAATTTGTGATCTCCCACCGGACTCGTTGTACAGCTCTCTGTAGCGGGCAATGTCACCCAGGCAAATAAGCGCCTTGCTAAAGATAGCAATACGGCTTTCTCGCTCAGCAGGTGTATTGGGCGCTAAGGAAATCGTAGGGTCTTCTGTGGGGAACCGATGATGGTTTCGACCGTTTGAATTACTATTGCCCGCCTCAGTTGCATCCGCGTTTTCAGATATTAGACCCAGGTAAAGAAGAATAGAATGGACTTCATCCAGAGCGAAAGAACGGCGATACCGCAAGAGAAATTGCGTCCAAAACTTCTCCTCCTCGGCTAGGAACTGGCGGAAACGTTGTAAGAACTTGCGATGCTCCACAGGACCATGGCGAGAGTGACTAGTCTGCGTCTGCTGTTGTCCCTTCTGTGATGGTTGGATGGCACGATCAATGGCTGCCAGTCGCTGCTTGTAGTCAGATATGAATACATAGGAGGTTTGCATCCACAAATGATTTTCTGCCCCCTCAGATTCCTTCGCGTATGGGTGAACGAGAAGGAGATTTAAATAATGTCGCCTTAAGCTGCAAGTAGGGTATTTGAGTCTGGGCCGCGGCTAATGGAACACTGAACTCACTTCTTCCTCATGAAATCAACATCTTTGTCGAATGGTCCTTTCTCCTTCAACTGCACCTTCAGCTTTGAATGGATTTCTTTCGCCTCTCTAATGCCCCAGAGTGAATCATCTAGCCAACTAAGTTCAACCAAGACTGACCGGGCGAGCGTTAACGGTTGTTCAGACATCATACAAGATTCAAACGGCTAGAAGTCTGTCCATCTAGAGGACATGCAATAGTTCCTAGTGTGTACACAGCTAAGAAAGAAAGAGCAATAAAAACATAGTGTCACCGGACCAAGTTGCGTGGGAACATAACAGCCCAGTTGAGGTGATTCGGAGAGTCGAAGAGTCGGAACTGACAACTTGAAATTCATTTCATGTTCCTCGATGGAAAATGAACATCATCATGGCTTCTTTCTGCCTGGCGATGGGGAAGCTTGTTGAGTAGGTGTAAACCGTATTACTCAGGGCAAGATTTACTATAACGCTGGAGATCATATAACAAATGCGGCAGAGCAAATCGACTACAAACGAGAAGAAAGTAGTATCTAGTAGTATGTCTAGTAGTATGTGGAGACGAATCAATCACAGTCTCCGTCTGTCTCCGTACTGTCTCCGTCCCCTGAAAAGTGCCAGAAGATCGTCCATTCCGAGGCGCGTGTTTTTGATCTTGTCTCCGCTAAGCGCAGCCCGAGCAAGCTCTCGCTTCTTTTCTTGGAGCTAATAGGTACAGAGTATCTGTTGAGCACAAACAACATGAACTCGAATGACGAAGACACACCTCAAGAATCCGATCCTCGACAGTCTTGAGCTCATCATATTCAAACTTCGAAGAAAGAGATTCCAGATATGCGTCATTCCACGACATGCACTAAGTGTTAAGGCCAGACAGCTGATTGGTGTTGAAGAGGTCCGTCGTCAGGAGCAAAACATTTGCATCAGCAGGGAGTTTACTGAATAGTGCTTGTGGTCTGTTCCCCTGGATGCGCAACCCATTAAGCCACTGAGATATGGTTCGGGGTTGAATGGGCCTCGTGAGAGGTATGAAAGCCATCGACAGTCTCGTAGGGGGAGAATATTGGGAGAGATGGATACCTTGAGTAGAGAGAAAAGCGATAGATGTAATATCAGGCCCTCCGGTGGGGTGGAAATCAACGTACTTTTGTAATTTGGGCCAACTGTTCTTCCGAAATGGTAAACTGGCATACAGGAGTCTGCCTCCAAATAGCTTTCGGCCTACAAAAAGAAAACAAATACAATCATGATCGTCAAAACACGCCGCATGCGACGTACAGAGTAGTAGACCTTTACCCAAGGCAGTCGGTTGAACTACTGTACGAAAGTTTCTGGACAGCCATGCTTTTTCCTCATTAGGTGTAGCCTTATATCCGAGAAAGACCTGGGGCAGACCAGCCTGATACAGTAGACCTTGTTTGCGCATCTAATTAAGCAACACTCATCTCTTTTATAACCTTCAAGCATGGGTGGTGGTGCGTTATGCCCGCGACCGTCGTCGGAGAATGAATATGCCGTTGAGCTCAATACATACTTAGAACCTATTCAGATCATAGCGCTGCTTTCTGTTCATGTTCACAGCTCCATTCTTCCTGCGGCCATTTCTCAACAAATGAAGGTAGTATAGCAATCATAAACCCCGAACTTTGTATGCACTCCATACCCCCTGCTAGCCGCTAACAGCCACAGCAGGGCGACAAGCACGAAATGTCTACCAAATCTGAAAGATCTCGTCACGCAGGGCGGCACCCAAGAATATCGGTTTAAGAATAAAGAGGTTATCTGTGGGACTAAGGCTAAAGGAAATGCAGGACTGTTGTCAACTATGTCTTGTGGATTCGAAGGCTTATAGCTCCCTGCCTTCATCATCACTCTCACCCTCAATTCCTAAGTTACAACAGTGTACCAGTTCACAGCTGCTGTCAATACCTCATTACGCCTTGCACCAATCATGATGTTGGTGTCGGCCGTTTGGAGTACTAGTACTATTGCCCACCCGGGTTTGAGATATCAGACCTGGCAGGTAGACAAGATTTATACTCAACATTCACGAGGGCAAGATTTACTATAACAACAACACAGATCATATAACAAATGCAGAGCAAATCGACAAGCAACAAAAAGATAGAAAGTATATGTGGAGATGATTGATCAATCATCGTCTCCTTCTCCCCCACCCGGTCTGAAAAGTGCCAGAAGATCGTCCATTCCGAGGCGCATGTTTTTGATCTTGTCACCACTAAGCGCAGCCCGAGCAAGCTCTCGCTTCTTTTCTTGGAGCTAATAGGTATTGAGCACCAACAACGATGAACGCGAATGACGAAAGCACACCTCGAGAATCCGATCCTCAACAGTATTGTCGATCTTGAGCTTGAAGATGTTTACGTCGAGTTTTTGACCAAATCGATGTGATCGATCAAAAGCTTGATCCTTGAAGTATTTTACACTCAGAGATCGCCAGAATGCAAGCTATTCATGAAACTGACCTCGAGAGCAGGATTCCACCAAAGGTCAACCAAAATCACATTGTTGCAGGCAGTCAAGTTCAAGCCTAGATTCGAGGTAAGAACGGTGTCAGGATTGTGAAGATGAGTTGAGCGCAAACCAGTGCTGCCGGCCTTGAAGGATATCAATATTACTCTGACGTTCTCGTTGTTCTTGATTGTTTCAATAGATTTCTCGCGTTCCTGAGGATTCATGGAGCCGTCATCTATAGACTTAGTCAGTTCCGAGTATAACCATTGATAGAGTAAGTGATGCACATCGAACATATCTCACTCCATTGTCCCTGAGGAAAGGCTGAATCAAATCTAGCATAGATGTGAATTGGGAGAAAATGATTGTTTTCTCTTTCGAATTAGAACGCTCGTCGACTTCCTTGAGCAATTGCAGAATCTTCCTAATCTTTGCAGAATCTGGGCGACTCTGTTGTTGAGCTTGAATGGCGATGACGGCGCAATCATCACAGTGATCTTTCAGCTGCTGAGAGGTACTATTCTTTGGGGTAAGCCTGTTTCAAAGATAGTATTGGCAAACCATCAAGCGGGAAGATAAGGGCGTACTCAGCGGTGCAAACTTTGCATTTACGAGTGACGCCAAGCTGACCGAACGCAGCAACAAGGTCATCTCCGTCAACATCATCAACTCCCTTCTTTGCTCCTTTTGACTCTACAGCATCAAGATCTTCCTTATAGTCGTTTGATACTAGCACGGGATGATTGCACGCTGAAACACAGGCAAAATAAGGCGAGCAAGTGAATTTCAAAAATTCTCACTCACCTTGACGAAGACGGAGCAACAGCAACAACACGGAGATGTAGTTTGCCTTCCCTCCTTCCCTTTGAGCTTCTTTAACCAAATTGTCGATGACGCTTTCCATTTTTGTTTCAAGGGACGTATAGAATGCTTGTTCAGAAGGGGAGAAATCACACGAGACGATGTTGACTATTCGTTTGGGCAGTTCAATGAGCACTTTGCCATTCAGCATGTCGTCTTTCCGTCGGCGAAGCATCACTTGTTGAAGAACTACCTAAACAAAGAATAGCTCAGAAAACATACCTCACGCAACACAAAAGATAATACTTGAAGTCTCTTCATAGCCCGGTTAGCACCTCGCCCACTCTTTACAGGCTTAGCAATTTGTTCATCAAACTTCTCCCATGATGAGAAGGGTTTGATACGAAGGAATTTGAAGAGGGAATACAGCTCAATAACGTCGTTTTGCCTAAATAATGACTGCTCTCAATCACATCGCATCTCCCCACGAAAAGATAGACATACATCGGGGTGCCGGTGAGTGCCCACCGATATTTGGCTTCCAGCTCACAGCACGCAATAGCGCCGTTAGTTTTTCTATTCTTGATGTTATGTGCCTCGTCTGAAAACGTCAGATTATTTGAGCTGCAGCAGCAATGCAAAGAATTGATTGATTACCGAGAACAACTCGAAACCACTGGACATGAAAGAGGGCGTCCTTCTTCTTCGCTTTGGTTTTCTTCGGTTCATCTTTCTTGAGAGTTCGTCCAAAATGCTCCCCTTCAGAACTTTCGTCGTCGTCGCGAACAGCTTTCTTTGATTTAGATTTCGCATTCGCAGACTCGTTCTTGGCCGAAGGGTTGTATGCACCATACTCGGACTTGAGCGTGTCGTAAGTAGTAACCACAACGTGAGCTCTCTTGAGGACTTTGGGATCTGTTCGTAACGGCAAATACAGATCGGTGTGAATTCAACACGAGACTCGATGTGGCTCACCTGCTGTACGAGAAGTTCCTTGATGCTTAATGACAGTCAGTCCTTCTGTTATTCTAGCGATTTCGTCTGCCCATTGGCCGACAAGGGCAAGAGGACAGACGACCCTACCGGATTGCATGTTAGTATCGAGGAAGGCATAGCGTAAGATGACGGACAACGTAGAGGCGTCCCACCCAGCTTCCTTGTCGCTCTTCTTAGGTCTACCGTCTACAATACGCGTCAGGGTCTGGATCGTCTTGCCCAATCTATCGTGAAGAGGTATAAGTGAATGTGCGAGAAGTCATGGATAGCTCACCCCATATCATCCGCCAAGATACCACCCATTCTCTTGTGATCTGGGTCTTCGCGACCCCTCATCCAAGCACGGCTAATGACCTGGTGGGGAAGGAGTTTGAATCCTTCCTTGAATCCCTTTACATAGGCGTCATCAGGGTCAATGTCGACTTCAACATCCTCATTAACAGCACCACCCATCAAATCACGCAAATCTTTTTCAGCTTCTGCAGGAGATATATATCTATAATCATCTTGGAAGTCGGGAATCTTGACAACCTCGCCATCTTTCGCCTCATCCACGTCGTAGTTATTGAAGGGAGGACTCAGGCGACGATCAGAAGGAATATGCACAGGAATCGCATTTGGTGTAGGCTTGAAAGATTGCGGTTGAAAGAATGGGTATCCACCGGAAGCTTTCTGAGTTTCACTAGATTTGACCTTCATTGTGTGAAGAGGTTGTGGCTGAGGCTTATTGGCATCAGATGACTTCAAAGGTAAGACCATCTCAGGAGAAGGATCGAGTTCGTCCAGTTCATCTTCTTCGTCCGAAGATATGATGATGGTATTGCGACCCCTGATCTGCGACTTCTTTGAGCCAGCCCCAGAAGATGATGAAGTTGAAGAACTTGACGACGATGATATTGTCTATAAGAGACAGGTTAGAGTGTGGTATGAGAGGAAGACACTGGATGCACACCACAACGCTTGGCCTTGGATTTCCCTTCACAGCAGTCAAATTAGGATAGAAGCTCCCTGCGTTTTCTGCTATTAAACGTTGCCGACTGGCTAGTGGTTAAAGAGAAGCTAATAGGAGACGGCGAGACTAGCATACATATTCTCCATGGTATCGATAGTTTCTGTTCCCTACGCGTCGTCGTGGAAAGAGTTCAAGGTTGTCGAGCGGCGTCGCGTTGTTTATACCAACCACGTGATCGCAGAGACACAGGTATTACTGTAAATGTGACTGTGACTCACCGTCCGGGCCGCTTGTTTGGCATGTCACGAGAAAGACATCGTGTGCTCACAGGCAGGTGTTAGTACAACTTGAACTGAAATTGCCGGAATGGATGATTGTCAGGAGGAAGCACCATCTCTATCCCCAGATGCTCTCGGTTCACTCTCTCAGTATTTAGCCTATCCCTTTGACTTGGACGAAGCTTTCAAGGTGCGATACCTCTTGTCGTTGCACCGGACCCAACTTGAAGTTGCACTGTTTGCTCTAGAAAGAAAGGCCTTGTTGATATCCTATCGCAAAACTCTATTGACGCTGCTGACCTCGACAAGATTTCGCCAGATATCATTCGTAGAATACGCGTGTTCTACTTCAATCGGTACGTGACACTGGCTTGCTGAGCTCTCACTGCAATTGTTAATGCATCGAGACTCCTTGTATCAATGATTATAGAATAACTGGCAATTCACTTACAGAAGACGAGGTCGAGGCACACGCCGAGGAAAAGGTTGTAAGCGTTGCCACACACACATTGGATGGATCGCCTGGCTCCTTGAATCCTGTATCCGAGGTTGCCCAAGCACCCCACACCTCGCACCAAACATCTGTTCTTTCCTTCGCTCAAATCAAAGCTCTGATCGAATCCGGGAACGTTGATCAAATTCCCAATAACAAAGTCATCCCAGGAGATCTGAATGTCAGGTTCCTCGCTCGTATGGTTTATAACATCTCTCAAATTCCCTTCGATTGCAGGACGCTCCCCAAAGTCAATCTGTATCATCTGTCCGAAGGAAGCCTTGGGAAGTAGTATAAGTACCAATTGTAAATGCCGCGTCATGAAGCGAATTTGTATCAACATCATTCTCCTTGAAGCTTCAATGTTTTTATATCTTGCCAGCGCGAAGAACTACGATGCAACTGTCACATTCTGAGCTAGTCTTCTAGGATACATTACCGCTAAGAATGTCGTCTTTGGAGCCTATATAAAACACCGGGATTTCATCGAGCCCTGCGCTCACGTTGATAAGCTCGCCACCTCTTCCGAAATTCTTATCCGTCCACCTGAATACAATGTCACTTATCGAAAGACAGCTTGATTCATTAAAAAACCAAATACACACCAGTGACTCCAGGAGAGATTCTGACTCGGTGAGAGAAGTGGCAGGTACACCTGCTTCGAAGTTGCCCCGAGTTCACCCACAGGCGAGACTAACACGCGAGGTCCTACGAAACACGAATTGAAGCCTTACGCTCGATGACGAAGGGTAAGTCATTACACACCCATCATGAATTGATGTACAATGGAGGGGTCATTGATTTGAGTGCCGTTTGCGACGAATGGGTCTGACAATGAAAAGTCGTAGTAGAGCGGACGCATGATAGTCTTGCCAGAGGATTGCAGCATTTCGAAAAGCTTCTTGACGTAGGGCACGAGCTGATACCGAAGGGCAATGTACTGCAGTGATCCCGTCAGCAGATTATCATCTAATCCGTAACCTTTGATATACCTTCTTGATGATTACAAAGTTATCTTCTCCGTAGGACCATGGCTAGGTGAGAAGAAAATTAGGGAATACGAAAGTAGGAGCAGTCGATATCCAACAAACCTCGTTGGGACACGGATTAGCGAACAACTGAGTTGAGTTTGTAGTGATGTTGCAAGTTCGATCTCTAAAAGCATACGTTCAACCAAGAAATAGCCAAAATATAATAATCCGACATACCCATGAACCCGCATCTATTGAAACACCAATTATGAACCTCCTCTCTCAGACAACAAATAAGAGTACGGCGCTCACATAAGGCAAGAAAACACCCATACTAAGCCACCGCACGAAAAGTTCACGACCCTAGCGACGGAAAACTCAGCGTGAAATCCCGAAAAACCATTTCCAAACGAATCACCTCATCAGAATCCACGTCCAAGCCTGTAAACCCTCCGATATCTAATGTCCAAGATGAGATACCCGAGGCAGCAACAGAAACACCTGTGGTGATTTGCTGCAGCAAAACGTCAAACCTCGAATCGGTGTCACCGCTCCAAAGGTACGAGCAAAACCTCTGTCCACCGATAAAGGTGCTTCGCGTCAAGGACATATGCTCGCATGAAGAAAAGGACTCGTTGACACCAGTAAGGTTGTGAAACCCTTCGTCAATCGCCTGCTGATGGAACCACGGATACATCTTGCCAGTTCCCTCTTGGGTGCCAATGAAGTACTGCGTGAATGACCGAGAATACGGAAGGCTGCTGATGATTTGTCCGTCTGTAGGACACGTTAGGATTCATAGTATCTGCAGAACATAATTTTCTCAACTATTCTCGAAGGCCTCGCCAAGTGTACCCCCTACGTATCAGACTCAGTCTCAGGAAAAATTGAAGAGAATGATGGCTTACCATCTGCTTGATCTATCCAGAAATTATGTATGCCAATCGAATAATAGCTATTATTCAGTCTCCTCCCTGGATATATATCAGCGTGTTCTCAATAGAAATGTCTGTACGGAACGTACAGAGAAATTCGCGCGAAGCAGGGTTCGTCGAGTCAACTGGTGAAGAAGATACTTTGTCAAAGTCGGGCCTTTATTTCTCATAGAGAAGCTCGTACTGAGACGTGTATAAACACCACCAAATGAATCCTGGACACCTGTTCCATCTCTGGTAGTTGCAAGCAGTCCCTGTTCCTGCAACGCAATATAATTGACCGAAAGATCTTCCACACTCGGCCACAGAGAAACCATCATCTCAGCGCCCGTCAGAGCCTTGACCTGGGCGGCCATGCTTTCTGGATCAGGCCAAAATTCAGAGTTGAAGGACCTGCACAAGCATACAATCTGAGGAACGTTGATTTGAACGGGAATGCGAATACGAATCACCAATCTCCTTGGAACTTCCAAGCGAAGAAATCTAGGGAGAAATGAGAGCCCGCTTGCTGATAGGGCAGATCCACGTACCAACAACGATCATCGACACATTCACTTGTTCATCGTGGAAGCGTTGTGCAACATCCAGCACCTGAGTCTGATTGAAATAACGGAGCTTGGACTGTTGATACCCTAGTATGAATTCAGGAGGCGTAGGTTGACGTCCTGTAACAGTTTCAGTGGGGAATTTGTAGTGAATTGATATGGGCTAAGCTTCTACGAACCCGTGACAGCGGTGAATTGCTCTTGCAGAGAATCATAATCACCTGGCTGCGCCGTTGTACTATACATACGCACGATGATCATCCACAGATATAATCAAAGACACGCAGCTTACATGTAATAATCCACTATTGTAGCCTCACTAGCTACGTGACGCGTTCGAAGAGGACTGAATTCTGTACATCTTGATCAGCCATTGATACTTAAGCAGACAGCTAGCACCTACCGATTCTGCCTTGGCTCGGCATATTGAAAAATTGCAGATATCCCTAGTCAATCAAAATTTGAGACAGAAAGAGGACGATAAAGTTGGACAAACCTTATTTGACATGTAGATTGGAAGAGTGACATGAGAATTAAAGTTGATCAAGTCAATGACTTGCCCCTTCTTGTTCACCGAGTGGTCGTTACAACAAGCCTGCTGGCCTGCACCATAGAATTGCTCATCTGGATCAGACGAGAAGACAAAATCCGAGGAAAAACTATTTGATCGAAACTCCTGCGTGTAGTAACGCGGCACAAATGCTTTCGTGTCTGTGTACTCCTTGGTCAATAGAGAGGTGGAGCCATCAGGCTCGACGCGTAGGAACGAAATGACACCGTTCGTCACTTGCGCCACGATGTTCCCGTTCCTGATGGTAGCGTTGCCTGAGAATGGAACGGTGATATCATGAGATAAACCCGCCGTGCCGCCTGGCCCTTCAAGCGGAGGATCAAGTAGAGCAGACCATTCATTGCCCGTTGGATCTCGCATAATACTAGCGCGAACGCGCATACCATGATTACCGTATGGCTGTCCAGAATTTGAGCACCAGCCAAAGATGAAACTAATTGTGTTGCATACCTGTATGTACACACGTTCAAATCCATTTTGAAGCTTGATACCAGTAGAGTTGGGCTGAAAATAAGATGCGTAACTGGATGCAACCAGTGCAGTCGCTGCAGTCGTCCATAGATGTAAAGATTTCATGGAACATGAAAATGGGCCTCAAAGCCTCCATACGTCTGGCTCTTAAAAGGAGAAGAAATCGAGGAAAAAAGAAACAACACCTTATGTTCGGATAAACTCAATGACGTATTCTTTTTGTTCTTCTCAATCCTCATGACCTCGAGCCTGAAGGCCTGAAGTACCAACGTTGTACACGGGTTCCCCTGTAAATTATGGGTGAGATAGATAAATCACCACTATAATCTCATACACACCATGAAGACGTTAAATATGAGTTTTGAGTCCATTACTCGTCCAATATCTTTTTCATAGTGGGTTTGTATCGCGTATTATGGTGGCCATAAGATTCGCCTTGGCCAGGCAAATGACTGCTCACATGTTCTTGCGCGGAACGCCGGAAAACCTGACCGAAAATCGAAATCAACTTCTTGGTAGGCCGGGTGATAGGCAGACTGATGTCCGACTCAGATACGAAGAGGGAAAGTCAACGCGTAATTCCTATTGCGAAGTTGAACATATGGCCGGGTCTTCATGTACTGCTGTATTGGTCACTGGTAAGATTCATCAGAAGAAACCATTACCACACGTGTAAGTATTTGCGGTGAAGACGCCGGGATGTAAACTGACAGACATTCGAGCTGAAGGCTTCGATTAACACTCGAGATGGTGGCGGAGGCTTGACGCTTGAAGGCGCGCTCAGCGCTTCCGTGTATCACGTGATCTCTCTTTCATTCCTCCATCGCACAAACTCACAAACTCGGGCAACTGCCTGCAAACCAACTTTTGCTTACACTTTCACCATGTCAGATATTGAGGACCACGGGGATGCTGATGCGTTTGGGGACAATGAGCGAGACGAGGAACAAAACGAAGTGGACCAATCGAATGATGAACCACGGCGGAGACATTATGACGAAGAGGACGATGAAGAGGACGAAGACGAAGACGAAGAGGAGGAGGAGCATTCCGGCAAAAAGGGAAAGAAGCGAACAAAGGTAAATGCACACTCCGCAGATTCTGTGCAGTTGGTAATAATTCGGCATTTAGCATCGTCATAAGCGCGACAGAGCTGCACGTTTTCTCGATATTGAAGCTGAAGTCAGTGATGAAGACGACGAAGAGGAGGATGAAGAAGAATATGGCAACGGCAAGTTTACCCTTGACATAATGATTCTCCGGAGGCTGAGTAGGCTACTTAGACGGGTTCATTGAGACCGCGGATGCCGAAGACGATGATGCCAGTCGGCGACATCACGCTCGACTTGATACTCGGAGGCAGATGGAGGAGGAAGAAAGGAGTCCAGAGCAGATTGCTAGAGATCTCAGTCAACGCTATAGGGCGCCTGTCCGATATACCGGGGACATGAACGAAATTCCTCAACGTTTGCTAATGCCTTCGGTGCGAGATGCTAGTCTTTGGCAAGTCCGAGTCAAGGTGTGTTCTCCGTTTCTCTCAAAATCATCGTCTAAATCGATTTCAGCCTGGCCGGGAACGGGAGATCGTATTCAGTCTCATGCGCAAGTCAATAGATATGGAGTACACCGCTCGACCGCTACAAATTCTCTCTGCTTTCCAACGTGACTCCTTACCCGGGATGATATACGTTGAAGCAAGAAGTTCCCAGCAAGTCAATCAAGCGTGCAGTGGATTGGTGGGTGTTTACCCAAGCCGTGGAATCCAGCTGGTGCCTATCGAGGAAATGGCTAGTTTGCTACAAATCAAGAAGCAAGACTTGACAGTTACTCCAGGTAGTTGGGTTCGTATACGCCGCGGGAAGTATCAAGGTGATCTAGCTCAGGTGGTGGATATCACGGAAAACGGTGAAGAAGTCGGATTAAGATATGTTCCCCGTATCGACCTGAATCCTCGTGACGACTCAGTGGATGGACGGAAGCGAAAGAAGGCTTCTGCCACTTCTACCAACATCAGACCACCGCAACGACTTTTCAATTTTGAGGAGGTCGTAAAAGTTCATGGTCGAGGTTCAGTTTCGAGGCGAAACAATGTGTTTGTTTTTCAAGGAGACACATACAAGGACGGTTTTGTTGAAAGAGACTTCAAACTGAACTCCCTGATTTTGGAGGACGTCAATCCCACTCTGGATGAAATTACGCAGTTCTCGCGACGACAGGACGGAATCGAGGATAGCATGGTTGATTTGTCGATCATTGCTGAAGCTTCACGGAAGGCAGCTGTCTCTGTTCTGCAGCCCGGTGATCATGTCGAGGTGTTTGAAGGAGAGCAAGCCGGCGTGCACGGTGTAGTGGACGAGATCGCTCAGGATGTGGTGACAATCACCGCAGTGGGGGTAGACATTGACGGTCAAAAGATTGATCTCCCTGCAAGAAGTGTGCGCAAACGCTTTAAACCTGGTGACCACGTCAAAGTCATGACAGGAAAAAACGCTGATGAGACTGGTCTCGTTGTGTCCGTGGCCGATAATGTGGTAACATTCTTGTCAGATATGTCGATGCAAGAGGTATGTCCGCACCTGCTTCCGACCGGGTTTCCGTTTTGCTTACGCTCAAATGCAGGTTTCGGTATTCTCAAAAGATTTACGAGAGGCCGCTGAAGTCGGCTCTGGTACGAACATCGTCGGCGACTATGAGTTGCATGATCTTGTACAACTTGAGTGAGTGGTCAGGAAACAAGCGTTGTCGTGTAAACTTATTGTTTCCAGTATTCAAACCGTCGGTGTCATTTATAAAACAGAAAGGGACTCTTTCCGGGTATTGGATCAAAACGGACAAGTTCGTCTTGTTCAGCCTCACCAGATTTCTATGCGTCGAGACTCCAATCGCGCGATTGCCACTGACTCGGAAGGCCACGAACTACGTATCAATGACAATATGAAGGAGGTGGACGGTGAAGTGAGTTCCATTTGATGCGTCCCAGATACATGTTTCTCAGTGTTATTTCAGGGCCGAAAAGGTCGAGTCTTACACATTCACCAATCTTTTTACGCATTCCTACACAACCGGGAAATCACTGAAAATGGTGGTGTTTTTGTGACCCGTGCTCGATCATTAGTATCAGTCGCACCAAAAGGGAACTTGATGAAACTCGCCAGTGCTGATCTCTCGAAAATGAATCCTGCGATGGCTGCACCTACGGGAGGCATGGTGGGCTCTGGAAATATGGGTCGCGGCCCCAGGGATCGACTTATCGGTGTTCACGTCTGTGTCATCAAGGGTCCACATAAAGGTTATGTGGGCATCGTCAAAGACACCAACGGTCCAATTGCACGGGTCGAACTGAACACGGGCAATAAAATTATCACTATTGAGAAAGCAAAACTTCATCGCCGATTGTATGTTGGTTCTATATTTGTTTCATAGTCATTCTCTCAATATTTTTGATAGGAACAATGGTGAGACTGCACCTGTCGAGGGACCTGGAGCAAACTGGGGTAGAAACAACCCCATGGGTCCTCCTGGCACCGGCAGCAATCGTACCGGTAACCCCTACGCTTCCGGTGGTTCGAAAACACCTGGCTGGGGCGGCGGACGTACACCCAATTATCCAGACTCACGAACACCGGCGTGGAATGCCTCATCTAGGACTCCAAATCCGTATGCCAGTTCACAGACTCCGGCGTGGAATGCATCTTCGCGCACTCCAAACCCGTATGCAGATGGTGGGCGCACGCCAGCCTGGAATGCCTCCTCGAGGACACCGAACCCTTACGTGTCCGGGGGTGCTACGCCCGCACGCAATACTAGTTCTTGGGGTGGTGCAACACCTGGGCGGTCGAGTGGTTGGGGCAGTGGCGAGGCAGGTGGATGGGGCTCGCCTGCGCGCGCAGGACCATCATGGGGATCAGATTCATGGGTACGAAGTTTTCTTCTTTCAGTGCATTGTACGGATCTGATATTGGCTTAGAATGCACCGACACCCGCTTCAGCAGCTACACCAGCCTCTGCACCTACCCCCGCGGTATTTCCTGCTACACCTAACTATAATTCTTATTCGTTGAGTCTGGGAGGTCTGTCGGCCCCTACCCCTGGGATCATACCAAACACTCCGATGCTGTCAAGTTATGATGAAGGGGCCCGTGAAGCGTACTGTACGTTTTTCCGTCGTGGATCTGTCTTTCGCGCACGACCTGACTTGTTTACTGCAGTCTGCCCTGATGATTGGCTAGTAGACGTTATCCTTTCGGAATACCTTGCCACGCTGCGTGTACGCGTCCAGGGTACACGTACGGCGAATTATCTAGATGGAGCCTACGAGGGTCAGCATGCACACGTGCTCGCCGCGTCCAAGACAGCAGCGAACCTCGAGCAAACAGCATTGCTTAAATTCGACGGTAGCAACGAAGAAAGGTCGATTCAGATGAAGTATATAGTACCTGTTCTTCCGTCCGCCCAAGACGAAGGCGCGGTTGTGCTATGTGGACCACGGAAAGGCGAGACGGTGAAGGTTAGGCAGAAACCGGATGGTGGAGGAGACGGTGATACTACAGAGCTAGTTGTAGTGCAGACGACGAACTCGGTCTCGGGAGAGTTCTGGGAGTGTCAGAAAGACTGGATGTGTGCGGTTTGGAAATGAGGTGTTTGAGTTCGCTTGCGCGACTTGATATTTCATTGAATTCCGACGTTAGCGCTTGTGTGTTTTGGCTTTCAGGAAATTTGGCAAGTTTATTGTAAACTACTTATTTACATAGTGTACCAACGCTGCATTTTGTTTCGATGAATCGACTCTAAACTGAGTCAGCCGCGGGCCGAGGTGTATTTTTCATTTCAACACTCATCTTGTCCATATTCTAATCAATGGCCATACCTCCACCACCCAAGCAACCTTTGACATTGCAACAGAGGCGAGTACGAATGATGCTTGCAACATTTCCCATGATTGTGGTGACTGGTTGTAAGTGGCAACGTTGTGAACTGTGTACCGGCTTGTCG